>JAGFMF010011620.1:575135-607646 GCA_019455555.1 Galemys pyrenaicus
AAGTCCTTAATCCATTTTGAGTTGATTTTTGTGCATGGTGAAAGGCAGTATTCTAGTTTCATTCTTTTGCATGTAGCAGTCCAGTTTGCCTAGCACCACACCACTCTCCCTCTTAATTGTGGCATATATGAATTTCTGGAGATTTCCATATGGAGGCTTTAGGATGTCGAAAGGGATGCTATGAGCATCTTTGTGTGTTACCAGCAAAGGGAGTTTGAGCACGTAACTATGATTCAAGAATCAGATCTACCCATGTTAGTTGTCTGTTACAGGATGTGGAACAGGACTCATTACACTGAAGGAAAGGGGCATGTTGAATCCAATATAAAGGAGCCTTACTTTTATCCTTCACTGTTCATCCCTCTAAGCAGTGAGGTTCAGGTTTTCTTCTTGGATGAAGAGTAGGGCACAGCCCACACCTGTGAGGGTCACTTTCTGGTAACAAGACTCTTCAGGTACCTCCTCTTTTTACACATCATTTCAGTTCAGTAATTATTTTGTTCTATCCAGCGTATTAATTTAAGCATTATGAAATTATTTAAAGTTGAAATTTTCCTCCCCATGAAAGGAGAACTTTTCAATTTGCAATAATTATTGAAAGATGCTATCAGAGTTCTTACTTGATTAAATAATTTGGATAGATGCTTTGTAGACATTTAAAGTTTACAATTTTCTCAAAATTTGTTCTGACTGGCTACTTCTAGGCATTTTCTACATCTGTTCTTATGTGAATAACTTACCCAGTCTGTCTCCAGCAAAACCTATAGAACTTTATTTAGGTCTTATATTGCCAGTAATTCATTTTAAAATAATTCAGCATTACAAGTGTGGTATTTGTGCAAGATATATTTATTTGCATACCCTATAGGTACTTGGTAATGAATGAAATACTTGAACCAGGTATACTTACTTTAGGAGTAGTGTATTAGTTTCTGAAAATTAGGAATGGTTTTCATTTTCACTAGGAGAGATAAAGAATCTAAAGAAAAAATTTAAAGTCACAGGTGTATTTCAACTAAGATCTTTTAACTATCATTTCAGTCTGCAATAAAGTGCTTGTTAGCACACAGGCATTTTGATGCATGTTTATTTGCTGAATGTGTAGTGATTGAGATATATTCATTGATTAGTAAGTATATATGTACAGGGAGGTAATGTGCCCTTGGAAAGCTCCAGGGTCTTCACAGTCTTGTATATTCTCCAATAGGGGTTTTGTTCCAGGCCTTTACTCAGTCCGATGTGCCACTGTGTTATGAGGAATCTATTGTCTTACTAGATAAGGTGATACTAGATGTGGAACTGAATACTGATCAACTTACCATGACTGTTTAGGGTCTGTTCCTAAGTGAGCTTTCCCTGTTTGTGGTAGAATTTATTCTAAGCATTATTTCCATTACAATATACCACCTGGTTATGTGACTTTGAAAAGGAATAAAAGCACTTAATAATGCTTATGTACTGCAAATCACTTGAACCTCTAGTCTTATGAGTATAGTGTGAAAAAACTGACTATTGTCAGTTATGAACAAAAGACCATTTTCTACTTATACACTTTATCCTTGATTTGACCTGATAAGAGCTAGTGATGCAGACTTTTGTTCTCTAGTAGAGTACAAGGTGTACAAAAATATAGCATGCTCCTCACGCTCAAGGGGAGCCATATTAAGCCATCTGAGTGGTCTTTTAAATCCCCTATCTTCTCACATTATATGGAGTGGAAAGAACCTCCCTCTCTTCCCTTTGAAATTGTCACTGGGACTCACAGCACATCAAGAACTCTCTCTAAAAGGCTTCTCTTAATCGCTAAATCCTGACACTTTTCTTGTCTTTATGTGGTTAAGAAGCTTAATTTTTTTTTTTAAAGCTTACTTTCTACTTCACAATTCCATTTGGAAAATGGGAACAGTTGCATCTATTGTGTATAATCCTTGACATAAGCTAGGGTGAAAATAGTTCAATTTTGATATTATACTAATCATAGTAAAAGGTAATGTAACTGCTGGTGAGTAGTATAGTTAGGGAAGTAACTTTTTTATATTTTATTTTATAATTTATAGAGAACTGATCATTTGCAAGCTACTACCAAACTTATTTACTAGAGCTAAACAGTGATTTAATTTAGAAACCAATTTATTACACCAAAAAATCATGAAAAAATGTTACTTTTACAAATATAAAATGAATGTTTTTTAAAAAAATACTTCATGAGTGAACATAATACAGAGAAGTAAACCTAATCCAAAGATGTGAAGAATTGTTATTTACAGATAGTTAAAAATAACAGAATAAGAAATATTAAAAATGCTAGATTAGACAAGGTGGTGGTTAATATTCTATGTTGCAATGAACTAATACAATTTCAGTTTACCTTTTTTACTAGTGAGAGACCTAAATTTTAAGATGCCTCTTTATAGTGTTTTAGCACCAGTCAAAGTAAAGTGTAACTAAAATATATTCTCCTACAAAATGATACAAGCTTTAGGTGACATTGAAAGGATAAAGATTTATGAAAGTCCCTCTACTTTATTGCCAAGTTTTGTATAATTTCCCCTGATAAATGACATTAGATTTCTCCTAATATCTTTAAGTAAAGCACTTTAACTATTTTAGATAATTAAATCAGAAAATGATGATAGACACTAGGCACAACATGGTATTGAGACACATTTCATAACTTTATAGAGTTTATTGTATAGTTGGTGAGAAAATATTTTTAAAATTATAACTATTACAAATTGATAGCACTAGAAGTGAAAGTTCAGAGTTCCAGTAAGTTTTATTTTGGGAGAAACTAACTTAGAGGACTGAGACCTAAAAAATGAGTTTGAGTGAAAATAAGTGACATGAAGGTGAAGATGAAGAAAAGAACTTTCCAGTTGAGGAAATAAACATGTGAAAATATTGGGATGGGGCTGAACATGGCTTATCCAGCAACTAAAATAAACAAACACATTATGGCTAAACTACAGATTGCAAGGTAGATAATAATAGAATAAAAATTAAAATGTTATTCTATGTGAAATTGGTGTCTAACTGAATGGAAATCATTATTCAAAGTAATCTGTATATGTTATTGATTATTCAATTTTTATACTAATTATAAGAACTAGGTAATACTAATAACTCATTTTTGAGCTAAGTCTTAGAGATGAAAATATTATCTTCTTCAGCTATAAAGTAAAAGAGTTTAGAAAAACTGATGAAAGATTAAAAAGTACACATTAATGAGACAAGAAGACAATCCAGGTAAGAAATAGTCATGTTTGGCTTAAGTTTTAGTGGTATTGATATAGACAAATATAAGTGACTTTGAGAGATATTTGGCAAGTGAACTTGAAAAATCTTAATAGTGAACTGTATATGGGAGAGAATGGAAACACTAAAAGAAACTCCCAGATGACTGTCTTATACAACTGGATTCATTTTGGGGTCATCATTCATTAAAATAAAAATAATGAAGACATAACATAGAGGAAGAGAGATGAAGAGTTTAGTTTTTTTTAAGATTTATTTATGTTTGCAAAAAAAAAAAAGAAGAAGATGATGAATCTCAAGGAAATGGGCAATTACAACCAAAAGCAAACAAAAAAACTCAACAAGACCAAAAGGTCAAAGATAAACCAAAGGGACCATGGTGGGGAGGGGGCAGGGGAAGGAGGGGAGGGCAAAGAAGGGGATGAGGACAGCAAGAGCACAAGGGACTGAAGTGACGGTGTATGGGTGGAATGGTGGTGGGAACTCCCTGGGGAATATAAATGATGTCAAATATAGTTAAATAAATAAAGTTATAAAAAAATATTTATTTTTGCAAACAAGAACTGGGGTACGGACCAGATTTGTGGGGGGTGAGTGCATTCACCAGAGAAAGAGTGGGGAACAGAACAAGCAGATCAACTAAAACACACTACTGAGGGGAGCAATGGGAGAGACAGGAGAGGTCTGCTGTACCATATAGGTCCCCTCCCTGACCGGAGGCAGGGATTGAACTCTTGCTGCAGTGGCTGTGTTTTGCTTCACAGTGTGGCACTTAACCAACCTGTTGAGCCACCAGGGAGGTCCTGATTTTGGTTAATTTTAAGTAAACTTTAATTTATCCATATGTGAATGCTGATTAGTCAGTTGATGGTGATATTTGAGTCTCATAGGAAGTGAATAAATTCAGAGAGTATTTTCTAGAGATGACATTTAGGCATGGCTCAGGTTACTAGGAGAAAGAATGTGAAGTGAGAAAAATAGGGTCTAAGATCACGGCTGTTAAAATGAATTATTCCAATGTTTAACAGCTAGGTTAAGGAGATACATTTTTAGCAAAAAGATGTATGTCTATAGTGAAAATAAGTTGAGAAAAAGATAATAAATATTACAAAGAAGAGTCCTTGTAAAGGTGAACATAATCAAGTATTTAGAATGAAAAGTGAAATGGAGAGCTGCTCCTGAATCCAACAATAGTGTTTGAAAAGAGAGGTCATTGTGTTAAAATTTATCAAGAAGCTCAAGTAGTTAATTGTTCCTGGTATCAGAAACCAGTTGCATCAGAAACAAGTTTTCCAAATTTATAGTGTTAGTTTGTAAAATTGGTATCCAAAGAAATGGAAGGATTTGAACAATGATGTAAATTATGACTTTTTAGTACTTGTGATTCTATCTGTTGCTATGCAATTTTATAAATATATTTATAATTATATTTATTTACAGACCTCTAAACGTACTTCCAATTTAACACATTATCAATTAGATCATAAAGATAAATAAGAAAATTAGGGCTCCTAGTTAAACATTAGTGATTATAGATTTAATATATCTACTCTTCCCCAAAGTCCTATTAAAATGCTAGTAAAGAAATAACACAGTCTTAAATACATAAAGAAAAAGACAAGAATGGAAACAATAGTATATAGCAATTTCTATATATTTTTAGAAGATGAAGAGCACATGATGAAGATAAAAGGACAAATCACATCACTGGAGGCTATGGTCTAACTACCTGTAGAGGGAAAATCAAGAACAAGTGAGCAAGTTAAGTACCATGGAAGCAAGGAATAAAGTAGGTGGTGAAACCGGCATACTGAGTTCTGGAATTTCTACCTTCCTTCCTTTCATCTATGTTTGGAATGGTAAAACCCATTGTTTAGGCCTAATAGTTAATCAGTAAATTCCTCATTCAAGAAAAGACGTGGCCCTGAGCTTGGTAAAAATTTCAGATTATGACACTAAGAAGGCTGCATAAGATTGTATAAAAAAATCAACAACAAAGACTTTACTCATCAAAAAATACAACATAACTACTTACAGTACTATATTATATGTCTGACATCTAAACATATTAAGTCAAGAATGTAAGTCAAGAACTAAAAATCTCTCGAGAATATATCGGACAACTAGTACCACTTCAAAAAAGGGGACTAATTCAAGGAAAATATAGTAGGTAGATCTACTGCAATACACTGTGAGGGGAGCAGCGGGTGAGGCAGGAGAGGTCTGTTGCACAATATGGGTCAACTCCCTGGCTGGGGATTGAACTCATGCTGCGGTGGCTGCGAAAGCTTCATGGTGTTGTACTTAATCCCCTACATCACCAGGGAGGCTCCTCCCCCTTTTTTTAAATTGAGGTATATTGGTTTACGTTGTTGTTTGTATTTTGGGAGTTGAGGGAGGGTGTTGTTACCATAGCCCACAGCACAGACTATTTATTACCTGATATTTAGAGATGGTGAGAAAAACTGCTGAGTATTGTGTGTCATCTTCTAGAACTAAAACCAGAAACAGGAAAGTCTAGAACTGGTATGGAGACACTGCTGAGCTTGTACTACTTCATAACATAGTACCCTATGCCACTTAAATTGTTTACATATGTTACCCTGATAAATAAGAGTATTTTTAAAGTGTATAAGTAAGAGAGAGTCCCTGTTCTTGAAAAGGATAAATGAGAAAAATCTTACTAAAATTTAAAATGATCAAGGTTGTTAAATGTTCCATACAAATAAGAGTGTAATTCTGTTACCAAGTGAGAGTTTTGAAGGACAATTTATCCACTAGAGTTTAATTGGCTGACCAGAAATCACTGCACCTGTTTTAAACAGAGTGGCATTCAATAAAGGTAACTGCGTACTCACAAGTCATTAGAAGCAAGGGCTGAACCGCCAGAACTGAGTCCTGGGAAGCATACATAGAGGCCTGCCAATAAACATTATTCTGGAAAGTGGAAATTGAGGAAGCTGCTGTAGTAGGCTCCCATCCAAGATCACTTCGCTAGCAGTAAAATGAACAAGAAGTCAAACCAGACTGTTTCCACATGCACTTCCCACATGACAGATTCTTCAGCCAAATGGATACCTTTGGGCTGGTTTCCTTCCCCCCTATTTATCTCATTTTGAAATCTCATTTTGAAATCACATTTCAAAGGGTGTGTCGGATTAGCAATATTTAAATTCCATTCTGAATCTTGACTGCAAGGAGATTTGGGAAAGGTAGTGTGTATGTATGTGTGTGTGTGTGTGTGATATTTTAATCTTACTAGCATATTCAGAAGAGAAAAGCATTAAAAGGAGGTGAGAGCAGATGTTGAATAAAATATTTTGCCACATTTGCACCAGAGTTAAGAGTCCTAAACAGATTCAAAACAGAGAGATAATTCAGGTGTGTGACTGAGGATGGGCGGGTCATTCATTCCTCACCACCGGGCTGCAGTGACACTCCACAGTCTAATGGAGACAGCAGTTCCAATATGTTCTTGCTGAGCCATTCTGTCAAAATGAAAGGATTTACTGGGCACCTCTTTTAGATGTGTTTATATTCTGCCACTCCATTCAGTGGTTTTAATGATGGTTGGGATGGCCATACTCTTGATTTGCTATTTGATGCAAGGCTGAGTTTCAATCAGCCTTTGGCACCCAAACCATTTTCAATTTGATTTCATAATATTAGGGATTGAGAAGCAGTTGCTACTTTCAACCTTGTAAGTCCCTGCATTTTCAAACTCTCTTCTTTTTTATCCTTGTTTGTACATTGGGCCACTTATTTCTAGACTCACCTGTCTGGAGTTACCTTGCCAAATACAATAGTTAATAGCAAATGACACAGAATTTGGTCTTTCCAAGTGTTTGCTGCAAAGCTACACTGTTTATTCAGTTCATGATTCACTTGCAAAGTGACAAGTGGAGTTTTATCAAATGTTTTCCTACTGCATTTTATGTAAAATGCCATCTCTGTAGTCTCTGCTGACAGTTTCCTTCCTTGACTGCCAAACAATTGCTAAACAATTGCCACATATTTAGGTTTTGTTAGTAGCATCCCATTTCTGGTAGCAGTTTTATTGTCAATCAGCATAGGTTTTGTTGTACTGTGGCACACAGTCTCCAATCTTAGTGGTTTCATGGTTTCTTTAGTGCTCCAGAGATTTAAATCTCAAGACTGCATCATCTTTGCTCAATGTCTTTTGCTTGGGTGGGGTCAATTCGGACATCTAAAGCAGGTCAGACTGTAGGAAGAAAGAATTTTAGACATTTTCTCTGAGCTTCTTGCCCTATTTGGTGCTATGTCTTTACCACAGGAGGGTCCTGAATCTAAACTCTGCAGGAGGGCTCCCGTTACATAGTTTAGCTATTACTAACCTGCTACAATACCACTTTTTTCTTTTATCTATTGACGCCTTGTCTATAAGGGTGTGAAATCTATTGCAATTTCCCATACTTCTCTAAGTAGTACCTTCATTACATTTTGTGCATTTGAACTAAGTGAATTGAATCCTATTTCCTCCCAGGAATCTGGCTGATAAAGAAACTGCCCATTATTGAGACTCCAACACATGTTTCTGTGATCTTCTGTGATCCTTTGTGATTTCTGTGAGAGGGTATAATAGTCAATTCATGAAATCTTATGGTCCTTTCCTGGAATTGACAGACTTCAGCTGATATTTAACTTGCCAAGTTAGCTCAGATGTCCACACCTCTCTTCAAAGTGAGCAGAAGCATACAAGCTTATCATTTTGTTGGAAACAGAGATGAATGATAATATTTATGATCCTGCTATGACCACTGAACTAAGCATAAGCAAAGGCCTCAGAATATGAAAGTACACAGATTGTTGGAGATTGATGATCTAGTATTAGGTGAGCTTCACATATATTTTAGGATTAGATAAAAACATTTGTAGGGTCAGGTCAGTAAGAGCTATATGTGTCATGCCAATTTTGAATAATACCTTTTTCTTAGGACTGAGAGGAAGGCATAGGAAAATAAATCTTGAAGATAGGAGTGTATATTTTAGTATACTGTAGTGCAAACATTCTACCTTAGTATAGATTTTTTTAATAAAGGGAGATTATATGAAATATTTACATATATTTTGGGAATGTGAAACACTATGCTCATTAAACCAGTATCTGGAATGTAGATTCAACTAATACAATAAGTTGTGTCACTTTCTGCAATAGGCAGAGACTTCTTGAACATGAATCAATAAAAATGATTAGATTGATCTAGACATTAGCTTATTGAATTGGCATTGACAGAATCACAGTTTCAGAAAGGAGACCAGCAAGATTATTTGCAATAGAAAATATTTTTTTTAAAGTAGAGGTCGATATTTTAATTAAAGAACAGAAATTATAAATTTATGTAAAAATAAGACAATGTTTATTTTAATAATATAAAATAATGCTTTTTGATGATTCTGGTTCTCATTCTGTTGGCTTAAATGAATATAGCAATTACCTACTAAAAGAAGGAAAACAAACTTGCATTTTTTTTTATATAACTACTTCCAATAAATATTTTCCACTTTCATGAATTACAAACTTAAGATAAAAGTCCTATGTTCTAGAATGCATTTACATTTTAGCGAAGTAGAAAAAATGTGATTAAAACATTAGAGCACAAAGATAGCCACCAATAAATGATTTAGGTATATGTCAGCATAAAAATAAAGGTTGGACAAACCAAACACATATCTCAAAACCACATATATTCAAAAGCAAATAAAATACTTAACTAAGGAGACTCAAGACAAGAGAGCAAATGATAAAACTGACATTTTCTGCTTCACAAAGATAAATGTCTTCCTTTTTGTTCATTTTGGTCAATTATTCCCATCATAGATTCCAGATAGTTTGCCCTTTTTTATCTTTAAGTCATTGAAAAGAATCTATAATAGACAAACAGTTGTCTGGAAATATCCTATCAAAAATACATGCAAAGTAACATTATATATCACACATGGAATTTTCCACCTAATTAATACCTAATAACTTCTTAACATAAATTCATTAAAATAAAATTAGAGTGGCCAAAAGATTTCTGTAGAAATTTGAGATAAAGACAGAAAATATATGATGCATAAATAAAATTACATAAAATCCCTGTATGCTCTGACTGTAATGTAATTTAATTATTGACTCACATACATAGCTAGAGTACTATCAATCACCATAGATAGTATTTTTTTCTGTCACTAAAACTAATTACCATCAGTAAGCCCTACTTACTGAGACTAATCACTATACCACATTAAAATTCAATCTATTATATGGTGCCATGAAGATCTGCTGAATGTAGTGATCTTTTATGAACCTCAAACTTCTATGTTAATTACCTGAATATTTTACATAAACATATCAAATGTTATTCAGTTTTTTCCTTGTTAGTAGTAAAAACACTGGTGATTTGTATTTCATTTTCATGTTAAATAGACAATTTTGCATTAAAAATATTTCATGAAAATTGTCATTGTTCAAATAATCTTTAAAATTAGAAAATAATTAGGATATTAAAGGGAGTAAATGGAAATATAATAGGAAAATGCTGGATAAAAGGAGAAGTAGTGCTAAATAAAGAACAAGTTTTTATCCCAGGTTTCTTGAACTTTCCCTTAAAATGCATTTCATTTATTCTAAGATTGGGTCTATGCCATACAAAACAACATTTTAAGTCTCTTGGTGAATTCTTAAGTACACATATGAATCAATTCAAACATAGTATTACAAGGACTTTTGAAGATAATCTGAAGATTATCTAATTCATGACCAATAAGGAAGCAGAAAGGGAAGGGAAGCCTCAAGGTGACACCAGTAGTATCACAGTTTGAATTTATGTTTCTCAGTCTTCTAAGCTATTTTGCAGAAATTTGTGCACCAAGTCACAAATAAGCCATGAATATAGAATGTCTATAATTTATATCTAATACAAATTTTCTCCACTAAAAAGAATAGTATGTCTTATCAACAAATGATGTTGGAACAATTGGTATACAAAAAAAAATAATAAGCTCAGAATTCAACCACATAGATCATATCTGTAAATATGAAATTAAAAAATAAATAACTTCTAGAGGAATTATACTCAGTGAAACAAGTCAGAAGGCAAGAGAAAAATATAGGATGGCTTCACTTTTAGGAGGAATATGAAAGAACAACAGCAACAACAAAGAATAAGCTCAAGGAATTGGGCGATTATAACCAAAAGCAAACAAAAACTCAACAAGACCAAAAAGCCAAGATAAACCAAAGAGACAATGGGGGGGAGGGGAAGGAGAGGAGGGCAAAAATGGAGATGAGGGCAGAAAGTGCACAAGGGACTGAGGTGATGGTGCACGGGTGGAATGGTGGTGGGTACTCCCTAGGGAATACAAATGATGTCAAATATAATTAATTTAAAAAAATAAAATAAATAAATAACTTCTAGAATATAATATAGGAGAAAACCCAAGACCTTGGGTATAGTGATAACTTTTTAAACATAGGATTAGAAGCACAATTCATGAAGAAATGAAAATTGATAGACTTACTTAAAAGTAAAAATAAAAATTTCTGAAAAATTTTACTTCCTATCAAAACTAAATATACTCTTACCAAGTGATCCAGCAATAGTACTATTTTATGTACCTGAAGGAGCTGAAAATCTACATAAACCCTTGCATATGTTTTTTATAACAGTTTGATTCATAATTGCTAAAATGAGGAAGTAACCAACCTGTCCTGCTGTAGGTAAATGGATAAATAAACTCTGGTACATCCAGACAATGCAGACCTACAGTGTTAGAAAGAAATGAGCTAGAA
This sequence comes from Galemys pyrenaicus, assembly GCA_019455555.1. Taxonomy (NCBI): domain Eukaryota; kingdom Metazoa; phylum Chordata; class Mammalia; order Eulipotyphla; family Talpidae; genus Galemys; species Galemys pyrenaicus. The sequence continues at coordinate 586,186 of JAGFMF010011620.1, forward strand.
AGCTCTGAAAAGTCTCATAGAAAATTAAATGCAGGTCACTAAGGGAAAAAAGCTAATCTGAAAAGACCCCATGTTGTGCAATACCATTTGAATGACATCCTGAAAAAAAAAAAAAAACACAAACTAGGGTGATATAAAACTCAATGTGACCTTAATTAAAAAATTATTTGGACATTTTATATAGATAAAAAATAATGTGGACTTTTTTATAGGTAACAATTTAATGAATGAATTACAGTTACGAAAAAAAAAAAGAAAAATACTATGATGATAGTAAATTATCAGTGTGACTCAGGATAGCAAGGGGCACTAAAAATGGGTCCAGGACAGGGCCCAAATAGCTTACCATCACCATCTGTGTTCTTCCCCATGCACACGACTGCAAGACTGCTCAGGTCCAGGGAACACAATAGTCGAATTTATTTAATAAGTCAGAGAAAACAAAGAGTTACTGAGGACAAAATGGCTGTTTACCTCACCCAAAGCAGTCCAAAACACAACACTCCCAAGATGGTTTCTTCCCACACTGTGGACACGGAGCACATGGCAGCTAGAATATAGGAAGGGCTCCAACTCAGGAAGACAGAGGGAACAACTGGAGATGCTCACCAGAGCTGCAGACATGTACCAGCACAGCAGCCGAGCGTCCTCAAAACAGCATCTGCAGCAGCCGAACTACCCGACAAACAGCACACAGCCGCAGCTCAGTGAGGCGCCCAGCTCTGGATCTTCACCTTCCCTGCCAAGCTTAATGGCAGCAAAACTGGGAACAGTTTCAGCAACTGGCTACTTGCAAAGCCTCTGAACTTCTCTCTGGGGTTGGCTGCTGGAAGCCTCTCTATCTCCTTTCGAGGCCCACAACACCCCTCTGGAAAATCAGCATGGTGGGGGTAGAAATCACTGACCCCCAAATCGCTGAAGATCTGAAAATGCTGAAATCCCAAAAGCTGAAATCCTGGGCGCTGCTTCTGCAATCCCTTATATTTCTTATCAGATTCTCCACCCACATAGATATTTTTTCATGTTTTGCCTGTTGCTATCGATCCCTCTCTAAGAGGCACCAACTTGAACAGTCTGGCTTCAGGCTTTGTTACAAATGAATGTGAGGAATGGGGAGGTGGAGAAGAATAGGTAGAAGATAGACAATTTTTTCAAAATTTATTTATGCATACAAGAGCTGGGGTATAGGCCAGAGTCGGGAGGTGAGAGGATTCACCAGAGACAGAGTGGGGAGCAGAACAGGCAGATGGACTGAAAGACACTGCTGAGGGGAGTAGCAGGTGAGGCAGGAGACGTCTGCTGTGCCATGTGGGTCCTCTCCCTGGCCAGGGATCTAACTTGTGCTGCTGTGCAGCGGATGCTTCACAGTATGGCGCTCAACCTGCTACGCCACCAGGGAGCCTGAAGATAGGCAATTTTGAAGCATTAAAAAAACACAAACAAACAAAAAAACCCAAAAAAACAAAAAAGAAAAACTAGATGCATTCATAGGAACATGGATGGAATTGGAAGGGATTATGCTCAGTGAAATAAGTCAGAAGGCAAAAGAAAAATACCAGATGGTTCCTCCCCTAGGAGGAATATAAGGGAACCAAATAAGGATCAAGGAAAGGAATAAGAACAATAATAATAATAATAACAACAACAATAAAGACACAAAAACCAAAAATGAAAAGACAAGGACAAATTGGGGACACTTGGTGGGGAGGGAGGAGGGGGAGTTGAGGGAAGACGGGAGCATGGGGGACTGAGGTGATGGTGCACTGGTGATATGGTGATGGGGGATAAATGGGGATTACAATTGATGTCAAATATATATGAATTTAAAAAAAAAAACCCACACTACTCTGTATAATACCGTGAGAGTGGATACATGTTATACATTTGTCCACACTCAAAATGCAACACCAAGAATGAATTCTAATGTATACTATAGACTTTGGATGGCTGTGATGTGTCATTGTGTAGATTCACTAGCTGTAAGAGGTATATTACTCTGGTGGGGAAGGTAGTGGTGAGAACTTGGGGTGAGGCCAGAGGCATGGGGGTGAAAGAATTCACCAAAGACAGAATAGAAAACAGAAGAGGTAGATTTATGGAAATACTCTACAAGGGAGCAGAGGGGAGATGGAAAAGGTCTGTGGGAAGAAGGCTATGGAGCTCCCTTTCATCACCTGTTTTCATGGCTTTTCACGACTGCAGGAGTTGGTTTCAGCTGCGACATCAGATTTCTGTGGGTCTGCCATAGGAGGTGGCCTCCATGGTTCTGTTTGCTGTTTCCACATTCTTGGGAATTTCCCATGACTTGTCATGTGGATCCATGGCCAGGTTCCAATGGCACCTCTATACATTTCCCTTTCTTATCTGTTCTGTGTCTCCCAGCATTGCTTAGCTGAGCAAGTGCAGAGACTAAGTTTTAAATACATTCAATGATACTCTGGCAGGGGATACTAAAAATGAGTGGGGAATGTCATGTATGTGTGGGTCAGTGGGTATATGGGAAATATTTTTACTTTATTTTTCTGTGAGTCTAAAATTTCTCTAAAAATAAAGATTTTTAAAAATTTTTAAAAAAGATTTATTTTTGCATATAAGAGCTGGGGTACAGGCCAGAGTCATGGGAGGTGAGAGAATTCACTAGAGACAGAGTGGGGAGCAGAACAGGCAGATCGACTAAAATATACTGCTGAGGGGAACAGCGGGCAAGGCAGGAGAGGTCTGCCTCACCATGTGGGTCCCCTCCCTGGCAGGGGATCTAACTCGCGCTGCTGTGCCACAGATGTTTTACAGTGCGGCGCTCAACCCCCTGTGCCACCAGGGAGGCCCTAAAGATTTTTTTAAAAGGTAGTTTAATAAATATCCTTGTATTTCTTCCTTAACTAGTTTTACCAATTGTCAACATTTGCCATATTTTTTTCTTCCTCTATATTATTCTTATTTCTCTTCTCTATCTCTCACTTCCTGCCATTTTTTAAAAACAACCATTTCAAACTAATTTATCTTCTAAAAACAAAGTAGGGGTATTTTTCCTCATTACTAAAATACCTTTATCAGGTTCAAGAAATCTAACCTTACCATCATGTTGTAATCTAACCTACATTCATAATTATGTTTCCCATTGACCCAATAATATATTTACATTTTTTAAATCCAGAAGCCAGTCAGTCAACAACACATTTATTTATATTTATCATGACTCTGACTAGCCTCCTTTCATCATTTTACAGCTTTTTTTTTTAGTCTTACATTAAGACTCCTGTTTTTTTTTCTAGTCTTATATTAAGACTCCTCTCCTGCCTTGCCCACTGCTCCCCTCAGCAATGTATTTCAGTAGATCTGCCTATTTTGTTTCTGTCTCTGGTGAATTCTCTCACCCCTCACACCTCTGGCCTGTACCTTAGTTCTTGCATGCATAAATAAGTAGATCTTATTTTTAAAGTTTGTTTCTAGAATAATCTTTAATTTCAATCTATCTGATTGTTTCTTTCTAATTAGAATAATTTTCTTCTCAACAATATTATAGATTGTGTACTTAGTTCAACATCAATTTATGTTATTATTGGTAATGTTGTTTCTGAAAACTTTTTAAAGGCTGGTGTCCACTAGATTTTTCTTTTGCAAAGATTCTTTTTATCCCTTTACAATTAAATAAATAATGTGGGATACATTGATACTTGAATAAATTGCTTCCTAACTTATTCTAGGGATATAGCATTCAGTGATTATTTTTGCATACATTAATTTTAAAATTTGCATTTACTAACTGGTAAAACAAATTCATCACTTCATCAGAAGTGAGGAGATCTGAGCATCTTATTTAATATATATATTGTTTTTTCAAAGTAATCTATCATTCACTTTCTAATTTTCATAAACATCTCATAAATTTAATGTTTGTACCAGTTTTCAAGACTTAAGGAAAATTTTGTGCAAGTGCAGAGAATTAGTAAGTAATGAAGTGAAGGCTAGAAACAAGTTCTGGTTTCTCTTATAGAGCTCTTTCTTTGAAATACAGAATTATGTTTGGTTAGTTTCTAACAATATCCAGGCCAAGAAATAATTTCAGAGTGTTACGTATATAACAATCAGGATCATTTGAAGTGAAGAGGCCTAAGAGTGTTATCACTTTTTTTTTTTTTGGCATAGTGACTTTTTTCTTAATTTAGTAGTTTTTCATTAACTTTTTATTCAAATTTATTGCTATAAGATACTCATCTAATGATCTGGTGATAAAGATAGACTAAAGTTCTTGGTGTAACGTCACTGGAGGATACATTTTACTTAAAATATAAACAAAACCCAAATAGAAATGAGACAGTGATTTCTATTTAGCATATAGAATATGTAAAGTTTTTCATAGTGCCCAAGTCATATTTGGGGAAGAATCCTTTCTAAATGGGTTGTATCTAGAATCTTGATTCTCTTATGAAGTATAGTAGAAAGAGGTTGTTAGATTCAAATCCTGAATCTTTCATTCAATTACCCATGTAAACTTGGTCAAATTCATGTTGCTTTTTTATGCTTCAGTTTCATCCTTTATGCAATATGAATGATATCTCCTGTTATTGTGTATTAAATAATTTAACAACGTAAATATTTTTCAAAGGTGTCCTATAGACAATTTAACGAAGGTTTGCACATGGGGATAGGAAACTGACTTCAACTCTACTTAGTGGAGTCTACCTGATAATTTGCAAATATTTTGCTTCCCATGTTTAATTGACTTCTTAAATCACATTTCTTTGCAGTGTTTTCCATGTAAGTTTGAACCAGGATACTTATTGACCTAAACCAGTAGTTTTTGGTGATTTTGAATAAAAAATATGAAAGATGGTATTTATGAAGAGAAATAGAGAGGCTTTCTATACTTGTTTTTCCTCTTAGGAAGCCTGTATATTTAGTCCAAGTTTTGTGATCTGTATTATTCATCCTTATTTCCACTATAGGAATGATGGACAAAAACTGACTTGAATTGATGGGAAGATATATTTTGTTCTTGTTTTTTTTTTTACAGATTATGAATGTGTGTAGGAATGGGTAAGTATGTGTGTGTGTGTATAAAATATTAATGTTTCATAGGAATATTGCCTCAGATCTCATTGATGGGTTAATGAAGTATAGTTTATGCATACAATTATTTTTCTAGAACCCCCTAAGTTCTAACTGTTGAAACATATAATTCCAAGGGTTTCTAGTGGAGGTTTGTGGAGCAGTGTTAATGCTCCTGCTTGTTCCAGTTTCCTCTCATGACTGAGCCTGGGTTGAGGCTTTACAAATAGACAAGTTTGAAGGAGGCAAGACAGATAGATCTCATTTAAATTCTATCAGATACTTGACCAGATCAAAGCATATTTATTGGACACATCACTGACTGGTAGTGGGATGTCTTGAATGTAGCTACCAAGAAGCCTTCGTATTCTGGACTACATATAGCTCATACGTGACTCGAAGTGAGATACATTAATGAGTTATAGTTGTTGGAAGGTGAATGTGACTGAATGGGTAACTACAAATAGAGTGGAGGTTGACCTATAACTTTCTGGGTCAGGATTGAATGAAGATCATATGCAGACTTTAAGCTGCAGTGTAAGATGAGCATTGCCAGGATTCAGTGGGCAAACTTGTGCTCATTACTTGCATATTCCATTATCAGATGCCAGCAGAGCACTAAGGGGCCATGTGGTCTAGGGACATAAATGTGAACATTGGAAAAATCAAAAGGCTCTATGTGGGTATCTCAGCATCCCCTATCTATCACCAGGGTCTTTGTGCATGAAGGGTAACTTAAAACTCAGTAAACCACAAAATTAACATAAAGATATTTGCATGAGATGGAATGAAAGAAACTTTGATTTCAAACATTCATTTCAACATAAATTTTTTACTAAGTATGGTTATACTATCGAATTTGAACACACATCCTATTATATACATACATTTTAAAATAGATCTACTTAAGTTCCCTTTCAATGTGGTTTTATGTTTGGTAATGAAGTAAAAATTATAGTTTGAAATCATTTATACTTTTGAAAGAATTTATGTTTTCCCAAATAATTCAATATATTCCTACTGAACATTTCATTAAAAACATTACAGACAGGAATATTATTTTTTTAAGTATTAAATTGATTTTTCCACTAAAATAAGTAAAAATAATTTTGCAGTAGAAGTGTATTTCAGTTCCCTCTTTCTAGAAACTGAGTGAGAAAAAAAGCACTAATAATAAAAGATGATATCTCTAAATGCTAAAAATACAGAAAAAGAAAAAGAAAAATAGAGAGTTTTTACATGCCCATTATCAGTCAAAGAAATGTAGGATTGAAGTAGAAGGCAGTGTCTAGCACTCTGAGAAGTATAATCATTTAAAAGATGAATCAATGTAAAAAATGCTCAAATCATCTGAAAATGCTGTAGTATTAAAACTTTGGAAGAAATGAAGCTGTGTTTGAGAAACTTAAAGACATTCCAAAAAAGTAAGAAATTAGTTATTGTCTAAAAGTTAATATAAGGACATTAGAAAAATAGTTAAAAATACTTTTATAACTGGTATCTTGAAAATTAACAAATAATATGCCTTAAATGTGCTTGTCATTAATACAGTTTTAAAACATGACTGACTTATATTGTAAAGAAACACTACCAACAACAAAACTCTCCAAAGAATAACTTTGGTAAATAAAGCCTAGATGAAATCCATGGCATATTTAAAAGAAAGATTCAATGTACTAGGTTGATTCGTGTGCCTCCCCCCAAATTTATATGCACCAAGACTTTATTTGGAAATAGGATCTTTGAAGATGTAGTAAGTAAGGTGTTGCTGAATTAGTTTGGGCACTAAATTCATTAACTGGTGTCTTTTTAAGAGAAGGAAATTTGGACAGAAACAGATATAAAGAGAAGGAAATCGGTCAGGTAATGAAAGCCTGGGGCATGCAGGATGCCAGAAAGACCTAACCAGCTTTTCCCATGAGTGTTCAGAGGGAACCTGGCCTCTTTAGCAACTTGATTTCAGATTTCTAGGTTACAGAACAGTAAGAATATAAAATTTCTGTTCTTGTAAGTCAACTATTTTGCACACTTTGTTAAGGCAGTCCTTGGGAAATAATGTTTGATAAAAAGTCAAAACAATAATATTTTTTTTGTTTTAATATAAATCATGAAATAAAAACCCAATTAATGCTTTTCCCCTCTTGCTTCCATCACTGATTTTTGTAAAGCTAGCAGGTGGCAGCTCTCTTGTCTGCTTGTGACTATGTGACTATGTGGGTGTTTCTCATCACCAACCTTCTCCCCTTGCAAAGCACAGGAGGCAGCTCTCCTACCAAGATCTCTTTTAGCAAATCTGTCCTGTTCAGGGGCAGCTCTTTCTGCCCACATGTATCTATGTAAACATCCTTTACAACCCTTTCCTTTTATAATAAAACTGTCCTTTTGGATATAAAAAAAAAATGAAGCTAGCAAGTATCTGCTTCTTGACTACACTTTCAAAATAAAGTTTGGGATTTGATAATGTTTATGATAAAATGTTTCCTCATTGTTTTAGACTCATTTATTAATTACAGAAAATTCCTTTACTGAATATCTAATGTAGTCTATAATCTAAATTTCTTTTTATTCCCTTGATAACCCAAATCTTTCATTTGTGATAAAACTTGAAAAGCTTCCTGGTTAAATGAACAGTCTATTAACTGTCCAAAGTACCGTTTTAGTAAATAATTATTAATGCTATTATGCTATTTTAGGAAAGAATGAATAAAGTTTTTAAAGAAGTTGTCATTTAATTTATAGAAAAGAATTCAATTGTCCTTCAAAATCACCAGTACAGTTTCTAGGTGCATAGAGACACACATGAAAAACTGAGTAACCATCCTGGATGATTAATAGTGCTACTGTAAAATTTCTGCTTTTAAGGTTTGTGAATGTGTGATTACTGATGCTTTGTACAGCTGGATTTGGATGTAACATATGTTGATGAAAACAACTAAGTTTTGTTTTATTTTATCAATATTATATATGTTATATTGAGTCAATATTGGTTTACACATTGTATAAACTTAAATGTACAGGATCACATGATGTCCACCACTGAAGCACCTATAATATTTCACCACGTTCCCTGGGTCCTCTTCCCCACCTTTGTTGCCCATCCCTAGTCTCCTGCTCTGGTAGCCTCCATTCAAAGCCATAATTACAAGGGTTTGTTTTGGTGTATATGAATTGCCTTTCCTTTCTGTAGAAACTTCAGGTTTTCTCGTAGGGCCCTTTTATTTACTCACACACTTAGTCCATTGGGAAATATTGTTATCATTTCCTTCACATGAACTTTAATGTCCTCCTAAACACAATGAAACTCCTTCTCTGTTGCTATGGACATTTTATGCACTACCCAGGTTACCCCAAAGCTGGTAAGACAAGAAGGCCATATCTTTGGGGGCTGCATCTCCCAAACATAATTTTTTTCTTTCCTAGGAACAGTGGACTTTTGCCTCTTATTGGTGGTGTCTTCTGATGGCCAAGCAGTCAGTATTATCTCAAAAAGACATAATACTCATCAACATATATTCACCAAATGAAGGAGCACCAAAAGACATCATACAGCTAATAACATCTCTGCATACAGACATAAAGAAAATGCATATATAGTAGGAGACATCAACATACCACTCTCACCAATGGATAGATAAACAAGACAAAAAATATATAATTACCCAAAATTAGATAAAGAAGATATACAATACCTTAACAGTCTAATTACAAGGAGTGAAATTGAAACAGTAATCAAATTCCTCCATAAAATAAAAGTCCAGGACCAGCTGGCTTTACAAATGAATTCTATAAAATATTCAGAAATGAACTAATACCTATCCTACACAGAATCTTTCAAAAAATTAAAAAGGAAGGGATACTACCTAATACATTCTATGAAGCCAACATAATACTAATACCAAAAATGAATAAGGACAACACACACACACACACAAATCTATAGACCAATCTCTCTAATGAACATTGACACAAAAATCCTCAATAAAATCTTAGCTAACAGAATCCAGCAATACATCAACAAGATAATCCACTATGACCAAGTAGGATTTATTCCAGGATCACAAGGATGGTTCATTATCTGAAAATCAATAAATGTAATCCATCACATCAACAAAAAGAAGAAGAAAAAAACACATTATCCTATCAATAGATGCTGAGAAAGCAATCAATAAAGTTCAATACCCATTTATGATGTTGACCCTCGAAACCCTCGGGATAGAAGGACCATATCTTAACACAATAAAGGCCATATATGACAAGCCCATAACCAGTATCATTCTCAGTGGTGAAAAACTAAAAGCCTTCCCCTTAAGACCTGGAACAAGACAAGAATGTCCTCTCTCACCGCTGCTCTTCAACAAAATACTGGAAGTCTTAGCCAGAGCAATAAGACAAGAAAAAGGCATATAAAGAATCCAAATAGGGAAAAGAGAAGTAAAACTATGACTGTTTGCAGACAACATGATAATACACATAGAGAATCCCAAAAACTCTACAGAGAATCCCAAAAACTCTACAGAAAATCTAATCAAACTAATCAGCCAGTTTGGCAAAGTAGCAGGATACAAAATCAACATACAAAAATCAGTAGCCTTCCTTTATACAAACAACCAATCTGAAGAAGAAGAAATCAAGAAAACCATACCTTTTATAATTGAAACAAAGAAAATACTTGGGAATAAATCTAACAAAAGAGGTTGGACCTCTACAAAGAAAATTATAAAACATTGCTAAAAGAAATAGAAGAAGACACAAAGAAATGGGAAGATATCCCTTGCTCATGGATTGGAAGAATTAACATCATCAAAATGACCATCATACCAAAAGCAGTCTACAGATTCAATGCTATTCCAGTAAAAATTCCAATGACATTCTTCAAATAAATACAACAAATATTGATGAAATTCATATGGAGACACAAAAAACCTTGAATATACAAAGCTCTTCTGACTAAAAAGAATAGAAATGGAGGTAACACGCTTCCAGACCTCAAACTACACTACAAAGCAATGATACTAAAAACTGCATGGTACTGGAACAAAAACAGACACACAGACCAATGGAATAGAATAGAAAGCCCAGAAATAAACCCACAGGCTTATGAAGAACTAATCTTTGACAAAGGAGGAAAGACTATGCAGTGGAATAAATGGTGCTGGGCAAACTGGACTGCTACATGCAAAACAATGAAACTTGAATACTGCCTATTACCATGCAAAAAAATCAACTCAAAATGGATTAAGGACTTAAACATAAGACCTGAAACCATAAAATATATTGAAGAAAAAGTAGGCAAAACTCTACATGATATACACCTCGGTAACATCTTTAAAGACACAGCACCCAAAGCAAAGATAGTGAAGGAAAAGATAAAATGCTGGGACTACATCAAAGTTAAAAGCTTCTGTACAAAAAAATACATGCTAACCAAAACAAAACAACACATCACTATCTGGAAGAAAATCTTTGCACACAACACAACTGACAAGGGACTTATCACAAAGCTCCACAAAGAGCTGTCCAGACTAAATAAAAACAAAGTAAATATCCAGTCAAAAAAATGGGCAGAAAAGCTAAAAAGACATTTCTCCAAAGAGGAAATGCCCATGGTCAACAGGCATATGATAAAATGCTCAACTTCTCTTGTCATCAGAGAAATGCAAATCAAAACCACTATGAGATACCACCTCACACGGGTGAGAATGGCACACATCAAAAAAAATTAGCAGCAATGAATGTTGGCAAGGATGTGTAGTAAAAGGAACTCTCTTACACTGCTGGTGGGAATGCAAGATGGTCCAGCCATTATGGAAAGCAGTGTGGCGGTTCCTCAATCTACTAAGAATGGAACTTCCATAGGATCCAGCAATCCCACTCCTAGGAATATACCCAAAAGACACAAAAACACTGATTTAAAAGAATACCTGCACCCCTATGTTTATTGCAGCACTATTTACACTAGCCAAGATCTGGAGAAAACCTCAATGTCCAAAAACTGATGATTGGATCAAGAAGATATGATACATATCCATGATGGAATACTATTCAGAAATCAAAAAAGATAAACTAGAGTCATTCATAGAAACATGGATGGAGCTGGAAGGGATTATGCTCAGCAAACTAAGTCAGAAGGCAACAGAAAAATACTGAACGTTTCCCCCAGGAGGAATATAAGGGAACCTAATAAGCGACCAAGGAAAAGAATAACAACAACAACAATAATAACAAAAATGCAACAAAATAAAAGGACAAGGACAACTCGGGGACACTTTGTGGGAAGGGGGGAGAAATGGGTTGAGGGCAGAAAGAGCACAAGACACTGATGTGATGGTACACTGGTTAAATGGTGCTGGGAATTCCATGGGGACAACAATTCATGTCAAATATATATAAATAAAAAAAGAAAAATAAATAATGAAATGAGTCACTTCTGGGACATTGCCCTTTTGCTACAGGTGACCTAAAGAGGCACTCATTTTATTGACGTGAAAACAATATAGTTTGTGCTTTTCCTTTTTCCTATTGTTGTTTTAGGCTTAACCAAAATAATCTAAGGAATGTAGCCACAGGTAATTTTTTTAAAAATGTGAAACAACCAAGAACTTATAGGAAAATTGATGCATTAACAGAGCCAGAAGTGAATATTTTGTCTTAAAATAGTCAGTCATGGAGTCATATACATTGGGATGTCTGCTTTCACCAACAGTTGTAACCGTATCTGTTTATAAATGCTAACATGTAAAAAGTTATTTTTTTCTCCCTATGTTTCAATTGTTACTAGTATGCTACTTTGACTCTAGAGCTGAAGAAGAGAACTAATTAAGATTTATATTTTATCCCTGATGTATTAGGGCAATGCCAGCAGACCCTGTGTACCTTAATCTTCACATTGCGTCTGTGCATTAGATATTATTAACTCCATTTTGCTGATGAGTTTAAGGTTAAATCTGTATTATGTAATTTAAAATTATGTAGCACTTCAGATTTATATAAAATGGAACAGCTATTTCAGGAGATGCTGGTTCCCCTAAGTCATTTTCCAAGTTTGATGAGATATTATTCCTTCTTTTCCAGTTTGTCATTTACATTATTTTCACTGTGATTTTTATCATTAATATTACAGCCTTTTCCTGAATACCTACAAAATTCATTGAAGAACGGGTATTCCCAAGTCCTGTGTCTCTACAGAAATCTCCATTTAAGTGCAAACAAAATAATAAGCTGAACAATAAAGGTGTGTTAGTACATGCATTAGTTTCCAATGGCCCACTGTAATAAATGACCGTAAGCTACGTGGTTTCAACAACTGAGATTATTTTCTTATAGTTCTAAAGGTCAAGAGTGTAAAATCAGTTTCACTAAGCCAAGATGAAGATTTGCAGGGCTATTGTCTCAGTAAAGGGGAGACTTCATGTCATTGTGGTTTCCAGCTCTTTGTGGACCTCTTCCTTCATTTCAGTCTGTAGGGTAGCTCCTTGCTTTAGTCTTTACACTGGTTGCTTTTTGTGTGTCAAATCTCCTTGGTTTACCATTTGTAAAGACACATGTGATCTCGCAGCCGACCCTGATAGACCAGTATAACCTCTCTGTCTTGAGGCCTTATATAACCATGTTGCAAAGTCTCTTTTGCCATATAAGGTGACATTCACAGGCTGGGTGATTAAAGAATGGCTATCTTTGCGGGCCATTATTTAGCTGAACACAATCACAATCTAAATTTATCTCTTTCATTTTGTTTTTTTTTTTTTTTTTACTTTTATATGCTAGTTTCCAGCACCATCTAGATTATCCAGTTAGTTATTTTGATTCCATACATTGCCAGGAGTTAGCAAATCAGTCTGTCACCTCTTCCAAGAAACATACGCATTTTTATTATTTGACAAATGGGGATAGTATGCTCCTAAAAACAAGAATTTCAGGAACCATGTCTAATTAATAGAGTCCCTTCTTTTCTTTCTTTTTTTTTTTTTACATTTTTTAACATATTTATGCATAGAAGAACTGGGGTGTAGACCAGAGATGCAGGGGTTGAGAGGATTCACAAGAGACAGAGTGGGGAGCAGGACAAGCAGATCTACTGAAATACATGACTGAGGGGAGCAGCAGGTGAGACAGAAAAGGCCTACTGTTCCATATGTGGGTTTTCTTAGTGGCTGGAGATGCAGCAGTGGCTGGCAATAGCTTGATAGTGCTGAGACTTTAACCCTTGCACCACCAGGGAGCCACCCTTTTATTTTCAAGATGAATTTTTTTCTGGGGATACTTGATTCTTACAATTATAATTTGTCTGTCTATCTATAATCTATTAGTGATATGCAACAGAATATGACTAAAGTGAATTCCTAACCCTAATTTTATAATTATCTTTGAAGTCACTGAATGATACGGTTGTTTTGAAAAGTTTACAGTAAGGGATGGATTTTTATGATTACTGATAATAGTGTTTAAAATGTTTCAGGGTTTACAGATTCATTATACAAAACATTACATCTAAAAAGATGAGGTCAGGGGCCTCCTTGGTGGGGCAAAGGGTTAAGCACCACACTATGAAGCATCTGCTGCCATTGTAGCACAAGTTCAATCTCTGGCTGGGGAGGTAACCCACATGGCATAGCAGACCTCTCTTGCCTTGCCTGCTGCTCCCCTCAGCAGTGTATTTCAGTCAATCTCCTTGTTCTGTTCCCCACTCTGTGTATCCCTCTTATATACATAAATCTTTTTTAAAAAGAGGTTATAAAAACTTAAACATTCAAAAGTTATATAAATGGGTAGACTCACAGAAAATAAAGATAAATGTAGAATATTAAAGAATAAAGTGTGCTTTATAAGTATAATAGAAATATAAGTAATTTTAATAACAGTGCCTTTGAAATATAGCATGAAAACTCAAACTAAATGACTGATAGAACCGCAAATGAAGAATTAAAAACTTTGGCCTTCCCTTTAATTGAGAATAGTTCTTTTGATCACGTCTAAACATTCTTACTAGAGTACTACAGAAATCATATGAAGATGAACAAAATGGATGTTTCAAAGAGCTGATGGAGTGGCGAAGCCCTTTAAATATTTATAAGAGGGCATGAGTTATAGCAGCTCTTTATTTCAAGACAAATTAAAAATTTAAAGATATCCTAGGATGTTTATCCAGTTGAGAAACTATCTTTTGGGATGGTAATTGCAACAAATCAAGAGTTCAATGTTACTGAATGCCACTTTACCCAGTGAACTGTCAATGTTGGCTTTCTTTCCATTTTTAGTTCAAAAAATCATGAAATATTCATGTTGCAAGTAATTCTGACAACTTTTTAATGCTTGAAATAACACCAATGGCTCATGCAACAAGGGAAAGTTTTTTATAGTAGGCATTCTTAATAAGTTTAAATATAGTAAGTTTATAGAAATAGATTCTTAAACTCTGCTATCATGGCCTACTTTCTTAAAAATCCAACACCACTCTTATTGCAAAATTATCACCTTAGAAATATTTGGCTGTCATGAACATTACTCTAAAAGTAATAATTCTAAAAGGTACTGATTATTACATTTTAGCAAATTATGTAGAAATGATCACTTACTAATCACAAAATGCAACATCAAAAACATACAATGGGAAAGCTATGGGAAGTTACAAATCAAACTGTTAACAAGGATTACTTTGTTACAGGAGATAGGGGAAAATATACAAATTGTATATTTTTGCACTTATTACAACTAGTATATGTTCATTTTGTCATTTTGAATATAGATTTACAAAATAAAAAAAATAAAAAGGAAATGTTATTTTTAAATCCTATGATTGTTTCTGGGGGAACACTTTTATTTTACACCTTTGATGCTTAAAGATTTAGAAAGATTTAAAGAAGAAAATAAGCGTGTTTTTTTTTTTTTTTTCCCAGGGCCCAAACTGTCCTTATAGTCACTGGACACAAATAATCAGTCCCTTAACAATGAAAGAATGATAACTTTGGACATAGTTAAATGTGGCTCTTCACTAATAGGCAGAATAATGAGCTGAACTACAACCACATACACCATGAATATTAAGAAATAATCTCAATAATAAGGAATTATAGGAACATAGAAATTATAGGAAACTATACTTCTTTATTTCCTATTATTGGTTAATTTGAGAACATAGTGTTTTTTCATTGTCTTATAAAAAAGATAATATGCTGTAGATGGTTATTTTAGCAAAAGTAGAAACAAGAAACAAAAATTAAGAGCTCATCTCTCTGTCCTCCATTACTTAATTTTCATAACCATCAGATAGGTAGATTCAATGGAACAAATATTGTGACTGAGAATAAATACTTATCAAAAGATGCTAAAAAGACTTAAAACTTTGAGCTATATAGTATCCCACAGTTTCAATCCTTCCATCTATCCACCCATCCATCATCTACCTACCTATTTTATAGTTTACTGGATTACAGGTGGCTTTTATTTTCAATATTTTTGTACTGGTTGAAACATTTCAAGAATGCAATAATTTGTAGTACACTATAAGTGAAATGATTACCTAGACTGTTTTTTTTTTAATAGGTAAAATATTTCTTAGGTCGACCCTTAAAGGATATGACAAAAGAATAAAGGGCCCCCTTCCTCAATTCCAACTATTAATTCATCTCCATAATAGAGTAATAGACTTTAATAATCACATCTGCAATAATCATAAGACTTTAATTTTAAGCAATCTGCATATAAATGGCTTATTTGTGTTGCTCAGTAATTAGAAGTGGATTTGTAAAGATGGTAATGTTTAAGTTACTGTACACAGTTTATGACTTACTTTAAATGTACATTCTTATCTCTTGTACTCAATGTTAAAAATACCTAAGAAACATACCCTTTCTATTTCTAGGGTGAGACTATATAACTGTGTTGTATTACTATTATTAAATGCAAATTAAAAAATGAATAAAAGTTCTTTAAAAAATACCATCTGTTCTTTTCTGGCACTTAACACCCAAATTAAACCATGCTATTGCAGTTAGCAAGGCATTGTAATGATGAAGATTTTTGTTTATAAGTTTTGTTTTGTTCCTCTTTGTTTCCTGTGGCTTTAAAATCTGCTTCTGTGTACATGTATTTGCAGTGACTTTAAAAGTCTGGACAAAGCACTTATTGAAAGTAATTAAACATAAGGAAGAGAATACCCATATGCTTATGGTCATTAATTCCAAATTGTTATTATTTGTTTAACCACTTACATCAGCTACATTTAATAATGGTTATTATTAATGGTTATTAATCCCTGGCTAATTCAGAAGGAATAAAGACTAACAAGTTATTATTATTTATTGTTCTCCAATATCTCTTCACAAACTGACATTATAAGAGTAGTTAAGTATGAAAATACTAGTTGGAATTTTATAGGTTCATCTTTAGCAACCCTTTTTATCTATGTGACCTTTGGCAAGTACACTTTTACCTTGGCCTTCTCTTGTAAAATGAAGATAATAAAAAAACTATCTACCTCAGAGGTTCTCTTTCCTGAGTACATAAAACATTGAGAAAGTGATTTACATACAATATACACACTTACCATTATAGTACATTTACTAATTAGATTGAGAATTTGATACAGTTTCATTTGAGACTAAGTCCCTTTCTTGATGCTCCTTTTTTTCCCTAGTCTTAATTCTATAGTAGCTTTAGATCTCTTTTAAAAAGCAAAATATGACATATATTTTTTTTTATTTTTTAAAATGAAAAAGAAGCACTCTCTCTGGTAGCCTTTACTTGGGTGAATTAGATGGTCAACTGAATGTAATACCTATTGATTCATTCAACAATTATTATGTGCCTAAATAGAGACTATGCTGCTGGATGCCTAGAAAAATACAATGTTTACTTTTGTCTTGAGACATATAATGGTGACATATAATCATGGTTAATCCATGATTAATGTGATAAAAAGTATCAAAATGGTATGAAAATGATGCTCTAAAAGCAGACATTTCTTAATCCAGTTTTACAAGCATGAAGAATAGAAGAGAAAGGATGATGTGGGGGTTGAGCTCTGAAATATACCAACCAGCTGTTTAATATAACAAAATGTACCACGGTCACCTATGAAGACCAGAGGTGAGAAAGATAAAGCAAACTCATGACTGGAATGCTAGATGATTGGAGAGAGATTAGATGGAACATATAAGGTTACAGGGGCCGTATTAGGAATCATAGAAACAAACAAACAAACAAAAAAGGGTGTGTAATATATATTATATACACTTGGCCCCTGAACAGTGTGAGGATTAAGAGTGCTGACCACCTGAACTCATATAACTTAGAGTATGTTGGTTCTTTATAAAAGTATTTCTGCATCTCAATTAATAGATATCCATGTTTGGTTGAATCCATGAATACAGAATTTTTGGATAGAAAATATATCTGCATATAAATAGACTTATGAATTTCAAAATCATGTTGTTCAAGGGTCAATTGTGTGTGTATATATATATGAATGAATCAATTGTGTGTGTGTCTATATAGACACACAATTGATTTATTCATATGTGTGTGTCACTTGGTGACTAGAAGTGGATCTATCTATCTATCTATCTATCTATCTATCTATCTATCTATCATCTATCGATCAATCTATCTGTCATCTGTCTATCTAAGAGAGAGAGAGAATAGAGAGGGAGAAAGAGAGCTGAGAAGTAAGGGGAAAACTGAGAACTAAGGTTTTCCATGTTCAAATCTTGAGGAAAATTGCTTGATCTTTGGGGAACGTCTGTTTCTAAGACCTTCAATTGATTGGTTGAAGTTCACCCACACTACTGATGGTAAACTGCTTTACTTAAAGTCTTTTCATTTAACTGTTAATTGTACCTTAAAAAATAACTTCACACTAACATCTGGGCTACCATTTGATCAAACAACTGAGCACTATAGCCTAGTCACATTAACATATAATACTACTGTCTCAAGAAGCATCAATTAGGAGAGTGGCAAGATGAGTTTTGTGCTTCAGAAGATAACTTTGGGGGATAGCAGAATATAGGGAAGAAATAGCATGTATGAAGATAAGAGAGTAACTAGGAGAATAATGCATTAATATGGATCAGAGATGTTAGTGATAAAGAGGATTGTTCTTGTTTTGATGGAAAGGACTATCTAGATGGTTTGAAGAATGTGAAACTAGCAAGAGTTGGTGATTGTATATTTGATCTAAAAATGATTCTTGTATCCTTCCACATTGATTTAATTTAAAATGGAAGTTTTCCTATCATTTTACTTTATAGCAATGACAGAGTATTGCTTTAAAGTAAAATTTCCAGGTTCCCTGCCCCACCCAGAGGAGAGTGGAGCTAAACAGGGAGGAGAAGAAGCTGGAGAGGAGACTAGAGAAGGAAGGAAGCAGGATGGAGAGCAAGAAGGAGACCTGGAGGAGGCACATGGAACAGAGAGACCTGTGAAGAAACTGCACTTGCTTATTGTTCCTGGACTGGTTGAAACAGATGCGGGTGAGAGAAACAGGGGAGGTTCACAATGGCAGCTTTCATCTTGATTTTGATTTTGCTCTTTTCCTCCCAGACTTTTCTGACTTTTTCTGACCCTTTTCTATGGGTCCCATAGAATCCACAGAAAAGAAATAGCATGGAAGGTGCTTTAGACCTGTGGCACGCTTTCGGGCCTTGCTTTGGACCAATCCTGTTTAGGTGGACTTTTACACATGAAGGGATGAGTAACTTTGGACTCTTGATTTGGAAACTATATTCTTTGTCTTTTCTGTATTGTTCACTAATTGCATTAAAGTTCCTTTCCATTAATGGTCTTATATGTTTCGTCTTGATGTGGCAGATGGAAGAAACTATTTAGAGCAGGCAGGTTTGGGGACTTTGGGGTGCCCCACTCTCTGTCCTGTAACATTGCTAATTTTCAATTATAATTATCCCCCGAAATCCTAATCTGCAATATTCATCCTTTAATGATCAGTATTCCTCTGAAGTCTCTCTACTTTAGTTCATTTTTTTGGTGAATTTTAAAAATACACTTCATTTAACTAGTGGAAAAATTTAAAACTGACAGTGCCAACCAATTTGTATAGGGCTTTGTAGTTCTGAAAAGATTCATGTATGTAAAAGCAGCAAAATATTTCTCTGCTATTCAAATATGATCCAGTAAAATTTTATAAGTGATACTTAATGTCCAAAAATTATCATACTCCAATGTACCTTAAAAGCATATTTTTCATTTCCAAATTGAATTGAGATTTGGGAACAGAAACCATATCTTACCTTGACAAAATTAAGGAGAAAATATGAAAAGGGCAACTTACATTTTGCAAATAATTTTTGCTCAAAGTGAAAATTAAAGGAATACCTTCAACATGTCATTTTCTTGTTCTTATTACCTATCTCTTTAATGATTGTTAAAAGAGAATTTTCATCCCCTATCAGGCATAATGTAATTTAGCTTCCTAATGATGCTGCCTCCTCTGCATCATTATGTTACTTGATAGATAATGTGATGAATGTCTATGTAGAATCGTTAACTAAAGGGGGGTCCCTTCAAAATAGGAGGAACGAAATGCTGTTCACTGGTAAACAAGGTTGTAATAATAACCATTAGTTTAGGAGTGGTAAATGGATACTTAGAAATATCATTTCACTTGATCTAGAGATACTTTCAGAATGATGTTTGATCTATCTATACTGCAAGCTAAAGTTACTTATAAGAACTATATACTTGCCAGATGTTATTCATTTCAACATTTATGATGAATGATGCAGAAAGTAAATTTGTGTAGTGTAAAGACATTTACAGTACATAAACAAGTGTTTTCACAATATAAATATATTTCTAGAAGACTAGAGCAATTATCACTTTTGTTTTAAAAACTGTAATTATGCTACAAATTCAGCAAATGAACAACTTTGTGTCTTCTATTTAATACTAAACGATGATGGGGAATACATGTGGATTACAATTGATGTCAAATATATGTAATTTAAAAAATTTATATTAAAAAAAAGGAAGGACAAAAAAAACCTACTAGGTATATGAGTCCTATTAAAAAAAATAATACTAAACGATGAGAGTTAAAGATATCTTTAAGAAAGTTAAAAATGAAGGCTTAACCTATTCATAAAAATATCAGGAGATGAATAATTCAATGCAGATAGTCTGTTCTTTTATTTTTCAAGATTTATTTTTTATGTATACAAGAACTGGGGTGTAAGTCAGAGGTGTGTGGGATGAGAAGATTCACCAGAGACTGAGTGGGGAACAAAGAAGGCAGTTTGACTGAGGGTAAAAAGTTTAGTTAAATAGGATTAGTCTAAAGTAAGGCCCAAAAGCCTGCACAAAGGACCTTTTAGTAGCGACCCATAGAAAAGGGTCAGAAAGAATCAGACAAATCTGTGAGGAAAAGAGAAAAATCAAAATCAAGATGAAAACTGCCATTCTTAACCTCCCCACAGGTCTCTCACTTACATCTGTTTTAACCAGTCCAAGATTAAAAAGCAAGCACAGTTTTTTTACATGTCCCTCTGCTTCATGTGCCTCCTCCAGGTCTGCTTGCTGCTCTCTATTTTGCTTCCGTCTTTCCTTTCTTCTCTGAAGAATCTTCTTTTTCCTCCTCAGCTTTACCCACTTAGGGCGGAACCAGGATTTTGGAACTTTCCCCTTTCCTGGGACGACCCTGTTACACAATGTTGAGGGGAGCAGCGGGTGAGACAGGAGAAGTCTGCTGAGCCATGTGGGTCCCCTCCCTGACCAGGGATCAAACTCATGCTGCAGTGACTCCCAGTAGTTTGCTAGAGCTGTGTCTTTAATCCCTGTGCCACCAGGGGGCCTATTCTTTTCCTTTACAAAGTTTCAAGGAATTGACTTGAAATGCTTTTCAATATTTAAATTATTTAGAACTTCTCATATTTGGGTGTCAGTATGGTCAAAAGAGTGTAATTTTAAATCTCTAAGATAATGTGAGTTTTACTCTGATAAATTAGTTGCTTCTCCAACATACATTGAAAATGTTACAGGGCAACCCTAATATAAAATGGGTTCCCCACACTGGGTTCTCCACCTGCGCGCTCAGAAGACTTGTAAGTCCCAACTCCAGGTACACGTGGCAAAAGTTATTAGCACGTTTTATTTTATGAAAGAAAGGGGAATAAAATAGTAATAACACCAAAGGAAAAAGAAAAGGATACAAATCCACAAATAATCTACCAGATCTAAGCAATGGCACGTTGAGGGCTAGCTCCGAGTTGAATGAATGGCTCTGAAGGAAGGGGGTCTGGCTCCTCCGTCAGAGAGAGTGTGTCCAAGGCTCACCTTGGTTTTTTTTTTTTTTTTTTTTCAAGTTTATTTTTTTTCCATTTTTTTTATTAAAATATTTTAAAATTTACATATACTTGCCATTAATTGTAATCCCCATGTATTCCCCATCACCATCTCACCAG
>JAGFMF010011620.1:607751-634142 GCA_019455555.1 Galemys pyrenaicus
AATCATCTTATCGGATTTGTGGTTCTGGAACACTGATGGTCTGGAGTGGGGGTTGGAGTCCACACACCCATAATCCATTTAGGACCACCTTTCCCCTTAGCAAAAATACAATTAAAACCTTAGTGATTATTGCCTAAGAATTAAAATAAGTTACTACTATCAACATGGACAAAGCATTTTAAAATCAAATATCATAATATCTAATAAAAGTGTATTGTAGGCACAGATTTGTTATTGCATGAAACATATGACATATATTTAATATTCCTCACAAAAAACATTGTGTTAGAGTCAGAGTTTATGTCTAAACTTAGCTGACTGAAACTTGAAAAACGACCTACAGGCCTTATTTAGTAGGTCAGCTGGTCCCATACCTCAGGCTTTCCTGAGCAGTTAAGGGCAGGGCTATGAAACAAGAATGTTATCTTAGAATGTGCACCCAGGTATGGGGCAGAAGCCTGAGCCCGCCCAAAATGGATCTCCTGTAAGTTTAAATTTTTGAAACATGTCTCTCTTTAAAGCTATTTGCTGTGCTCATTGCGCGGGCTTTGATCTCTCAGCCTATTGGCTAAATTAGCTATAAAAGCTCACCTCTACTTCCTCTCGGGGTCGATTGTCTCAGCCAGACCTGCGTGTCACCGTTGAACGTTGAACGGTCGGCCCCAGCATGCTGGCGTAACTAAAGCTCTACATGACCATTGCAGCCCTGTGTCCGCTCTTTGTTCTTTTGGGGTGCCCACGGAAACTCGGTACTTTACAATAGGTCTTGTTACAGGGCAGGGAGAGGGGCACCCCAGAACCTCCAAACCTGCCCTCTCTGAATGGGTTTTGTTATTTGCTGCATTAAGACAAACATATAGGACCATCAATGGAAAGGAACTTTAATACAATTAGGGTATAATACAAAAAGAACAAAGAATATAGTTACTAAGTTAAGCATTTAAAGTTACCCATCAACTTGAGCGTAAAAGTCCAGCCAAATAGGATTGGCCCAAAGTAAGGCCCTAAAGCCTGCCACAAGTTTAAAGGACCCTTCAGTAGAGACCCATAGAAAAGGGTCAGAAAGAGTTAGACAAATCTGTGAGGAAAAGAGCAAAATTAAAATTAAGATGAAAGCTACCATTGTTAATCTCCCCACAGGTCTCTCATCCACATCTGTTCTAACCAGTCCAAGACCAAAAAGCAAGTGCAGTTTCTTCACATGTTGCTCTGCTTCTCATGCCTCCTCCAGGTCTCCTTGCTGCTCTCCATCCTGCTTTCTTCTTCCTTCCTTCCTTATGTCCTCCTCTCTGCAGAAAATCTTCTTTTCCTCCTCAGCTCCACCCACTTAGGGCGGAACTGGGATTCTGGAACTTCCCCCTTCCCTGGGGACCACCCTGTTACAAAACAACCCAAGTTACTTTACTATTATAAATCACAACCAGTAAATCACACTTGTTCAAAATTCAAACTAATTTTACATATTCATGATAAAATTGTTTACAATTAAGGATCTATAGTTTCTATTGCAAATACAATGATCATCCAAAGTAATACTCACTTATCAGGACAAAAAGCCTTTGAAGAGAGAGGATTCAATATTTCCCAAGCATTTTATACAACAATACCATCTACTAACAAAAAATGTGTACAGAGTGAAACTCTCATTTATTAAATATCCACAATATATAAGTTAATGATAAGAAACATTTTATTTTCGTCTATATATTTTATGGTTTCAGGTCTTGCATTCAAGTTTTACTCATTTTAAATTAATTATTGTGTGTGGTGAGAGAGAGTGGTTAGTGCATGTCTAGTCTTCCTAAAACCATGTATTTAGGACATTTTCTTTTCTCTAATGTATATGCTCAGTTCCTTTGCTGTAGATTAATTGTCCATAGATATGCAGGTTTGTTTTGGAGTCTCAATTGGATCCCATTGGTCTGTGTATCTGTTTTTGTTCTAGTGCTATGTGGTTTGATTATAATAACTTCATGGTATAGTTTGAAGTCTGTGAGTGTGACAACACTGTTCTCTCTCTTATTTGTCATGTTTGCTTTGGTTATTTGGGGTCTTTTGTGGTTCCATATGAATTTCAGTAATGTTTGCTCTACTTCTTTGATAGTGATTGCATTGAACATATAGATATTGATTTGGATAGCTCTCGGTCATATATAATGTTGTAAAGCAATGTTGCCTCAAGAAAGTTAAACAAATTTAAATAAAATAACAGCAAAATACAAAGTCACATATTTATTTCAATATATTTTCTTATACAAAATAAGGAAATAATTAGACTATTCAAAAAACCTAGTTTCAACGATTTCTACTATAGTAACAGTGTTACTAAAATTTGGAAAGGCACTTAGGTACCTTAAATCAGAGACCATATTAATATATTGGTGACAATAAAATAAAATAATCTTTAGTAATATTGGGAAGTACTCACATTTGTAATATTAAGATGGAGGCAACAGATTAGTCACATGTGGGAGGATGTCCATTTAACAATATGTTTATATGGATAGTAAATTCTCATAAAGAGATATACTTAAATACTCACTGCTTTGTCTGATAATATATTTCTGAGTAAACATAACATTGTGTTTTGTATCTTGTAAATGGGATTTCAGATGCTTAAGGTTTTCTTTTTTTCTTGTTTGTTATCATATCAAAACTTCTTCATATAATATTTTTTAAAAGCTTTCTAAAATTTTTTTATGCATACAAGAGCTGGGGTACAGGCCAGGATGGGGCTTAAAGTACTCACCAGAAACAGAGTGGAGAGCAGAGAAGGCAGACTGATGAAATACACTGCTGAGGGAAGCAGCAGACTAGGCAGGAGAGGTCTTCTGTGCCATGTGGGTCCCCTCCCTGGCCAGGGATCAAACTCTCATTGCAGCAAATGTGGAAGCTCCACTGTGTGGTACTCTACCCCTTGTGCCACCAGGGAAACCCAAAACTTCTATATTTTTAAGAAAACTTTAGATTAAGAAATCATATTGGGGGTTCCCCTAGTGGCACAAGGGGTTAAAGCAGAACACTATGAAGCTATCCTCAGCGACTGTAGCATGAATCTGATCCCTGGCCAGGGAGATGACTCACATGGCACAGCAGATCTCTCTTGTCTCACCTGCTGCTCCCCTCAACAGTGTATTTCAGTCGGTCTGCCTTCTCTGTTCCCCACTCTGTCTCTGGTAAATCTTCTCACCCCCATACCTCTGGGATGTACCCCAGTTCTTGTATGCATAGATAAATAAGTCTTAAAAAAAGAAATCATATCAAGAAAATTAATACCTATATATCTATCAATCATCTTACTATGACCTATCTAGCTGTCTATCTACAGCCCAAAATGGGATATTATTTAACCAAAGAAGAATGAAATCTTGTAACTGTCACAACACAGATGGAACTTGAAGGCTTAAAAAAATGTCAGGCAGAGAAAAGCAAATGCTGTATGAAAAAAACAAAACAAAAACCATACAAATTGAGGGGAAATAATGCTAAGTTAGTTTAACACTATCATTCAGTTAGCTGACTTTATATTTTAATACTATTAGACAATATCAATAAGACAAAATACATAAAATATAGAACATTATTTGAAAGATTAAGTTCAGTGTTTTAAACTATAAAGGATTGCTATGAATATCATCAAATATATAGACTACTGAAATAAGGAGCAAATTATTTTAAAAGAATCAGCTTTAGGATTTCACTGAATTAAATATCTGAGATTTGCTACAATTTCCAAATCATAATATTTATTTCTATTAAAAAGCCATTTTTCACATCAACAGGAGAGATTCATGGGGAAATGTCATGGCACCGTGTCTTAAAACAGAGTTAGAAATATAATCTCATTCTATAGAAAGTCTACATAGGAAAATGACCCACTACTCCTGTAGAAGCTCACCTCAAACATTTTTGAAAGTGTTTTTGAAATAGTATCAAAAAGTCTCAGTGAAAGAGTGAGACAATCATAAACCTCATAGACAGAGCAAATATGATATAAATCACTTTAGAAAGCCTTTAGACTAACAAGGCTAGACTAATAAGGATAGATCAAGATTTTGTTAAAAATAGAAGCTGATGATAATAAATTGGGACATTCTGCTAAAGTAGTCAAGAGCAAAACAAAGAGAACAAATAGAGGGTTTCAGGAGCCAAGAAATGTTTATCCCCTACTTCTAATCTAAAGGGGAATAGAAGGTTCTTTTTCCAAATGCTCAGTGCACATGAATTTTAACAGAGCTATCTTTGACCCATTTTCTATGCATAGAAAAGCATCAAGTTATATTTATTTTAACACTCCTAAAAAAGGAAACATCACAATTTTGTTGAGTTTTGTCTTAATAGTGCTAATTATAACCTCTAAGTAGTTTTACATAGTAATTTACTGCTATTTACTATTACATATACTATGTAATATATTGTATTTTAATGCATTAATTTTGTTATTTTCTTTCCAACTCAAGGATTTTTATAGTGAATGGATTTTCATAGTCCTCCTAAAAACTCAACTTGCAATCATTGATAATATTTTTCTTAGTTAAAAGAAATCTGTGGGGTATCAGTATTCAAAATCTATAGATATTGACTGTGCGTTTATTATTTGGAGCCTATAGTTACTGTTGTATCTAAGTTTTCACAATTTGTGATAGAAGTGTAGTGTCATTAAAGCTATGTGTATAGATCATGGTAGACTTCATAAATAACCTTAAATAAACTTTAATTCAGAAGTGATCAGAGTTTATTAAAGACCATACCACCAGTTTTATACTTTAGGGCTACAGAACTATGAACCTGAGACTATCTGTGTATTATTAAAAATTATATTAGAAGTTGTTCTAAAAGGTTAGTGGTGTTTCTCTCTTTTCTGTACTCATTTCTGAATAGGCTATATTGAGCTTTTAAATTTTATACTTGCTGCAACCATAGAGTATTTTCAAAGCTCAAAGAATGAAGTACGTAATTTTGCAAATGACCCTAAGAAAGTAGATAAGATGATTTACCAAAGAAGAAGTTTGATCCTACCTTGAGACAAGTCTTGTTAAGGAGGAATTCTCCTGAGTGCTATTCCTTCTTTTTATAGATATTATTACATTGGTGACATCTTTGAGCATAAAACCCTAAAAAGGAGAATTATTATTGGCAATTTGTGGCTACAGTCTTTAGTAAAGAAAGATATTCTTAGCCAAAGTAACAACATAATTGAAGACACAAGTTGTAAAACAATGTGGGGTCTTCAGAGAAGTGCATGTAATTTATAATAGTTGGAACAGAATATACATGTGCATGAAAAGAAGAAGAAAGGAAAAGGAACATAATCATAGCCATACTATACCATCATTCTGTTCATAATGTGGTATCTTTAATATCTGAGACTAGATAGTACTCATATGCAGTTTTGCCACATGATGTCTCATATTTCCTTGCTTTAATATTTATATTTCCTATGGATATGAGACATTCAGAAAGTGTTGGATAAAGGAATAATTGCTCTGGCTTTCTAAGTTATTTCTATGGACATTGATGAGATCAATCAATGATAAACAGAATTTTACAAATCTCTAAAAAGTTACTATCTCCTAAGATCACTTTTTAGCTTTTGCTCAGTAATTTACTGAAATATTTGAAAATATTTGATATCATTTATTGAATATTTTAATGTGACAGATATTGAACAAGGGACTTTAAAGCTGTACATGAATACCCACAATAAAATAATAACATTGATATACTCAACACTAAGTAAGAGAGGAGAAAATTGTATTCCAAAGAAAATAGGTAACTTTCCAGTGTCATGTAAGTAATACCATAGCTAAAAAGCATACTCAGAATGGTGTCAAATACACACACACACTCATACATGTTTTATTTCCTTGCACTGCTTCTCACTCTGATATGGAGAAATATTCTTCATAAAATCTTGAGGGTTTTGTATACATTATATATTTTATTAATTTCTTAGGGGATTTTACTGTTAAGGCTTTAACAAATATGAATGAAAATATAAATCTTTATATCCTCAGCAATAGAAACATAAAGAAAAGTAATTAATTGTTTTATTTCTCTGTGAACTTCTTTAGTCCAAGCTTCTGAATTACATTCATTCAGGAAGTACATGGTGCATTCATGCTGCTCCTTTTATTATTTTTGTTTTTTGTTTTTTTTGCTGCTCCTTTTAGACCTTACCTTGTTAATTTATTTGGAATAATTCAATACTTTGAACTTTAAAACAAGCAAAAATCTTGCTTATTGTTATGAATTGATCAATTGTGCTTCAAGGTTATTCTCTCACATATAACAAAAACTTTTGGTTTATTGAACAAAACAAAACATTCTTTTATTTTTTTTGAATGACTTTTATTTGTATGGGATTTCAATTGTATGTGTTTTATTCTAATTATGTTCTCTAATTCTGAATTCTGAAATGGAGTTAATCACTTAAAATAGTTTTAAAATATTTTTTAACTTAGTTTTTTCCTGTTACATATAATTCTTTCAAAATCACTTCAACAACTATGCATATCCAGGGCATTCTAAATATCAAGCATCCCCCATATAATACTAAAGAATCCTTGAATCATGAAGGCTAAAACATTCTTTACCTAATTCTGATAATAGCATATAGTCCTTATTAACCATTCAATAATTTAATTTTCCGGGAGCCAATTCACTATTATTAATGAGCCTTGTTATCTTTATTATTCATTTGACTAAGAAAATATTGATTATAATTTATCTATGACTTTTTTCTTAAATGAGAAAAACAAATAACAAGAACACAAACAAAATGCAATGAAATCGTTAGACGTCTGAGTTTTCCTTTACTTTTGACATATGAAATTAATCTAAAGGTAATGAATATAAGAATATACTTTTTATAAAAGATGGTACTTTATTATATAAATCTATAACAAATAACAACTGATATTTATCAACAGTAAATTCCATATACATTGATGTACTATTATAAATCTAATACCACAAATGCATGTAAGACTTACTTATAGCTCTGTAATATTTATTATATTTTCCCTAATTATACACTATATAGCATAATGAATTACTGTTGATTATGAACCATCAAACACCATCCTATTTGCATAGAAACACATACTTAACAGACTTGCTGTAGGGAAATCAATATTAAGCTATCAGAGCAATTCAATTCTGTGATTTCCCTACATGCTTGAAGGCAATGAGTTTAAATAATGGCGATGAAACATGAATGAACAATATCATCATGTAAACCTACAATGAAAGCTAGGCAGTACTAGAGGGCATAGATCTCTGCCTAATGTTTTCAGGAAAACTT
This sequence comes from Galemys pyrenaicus, assembly GCA_019455555.1. Lineage (NCBI taxonomy): Eukaryota > Metazoa > Chordata > Mammalia > Eulipotyphla > Talpidae > Galemys > Galemys pyrenaicus. Next base: position 615,058 of record JAGFMF010011620.1, read on the forward strand.
ACACAAAATATATTTAGAGTATCAATCCTGTAGTAATAGAAGCTTATTAAACTTTTATTTCTTTTTAAATTTCAGTAAAACATTAAAGGCATCCTTCTACTCCCTATCATCATGAAAGGCATGAATATACTAGAAAACAAAGTTTCACAATATATCTACAGTATAATCAGTGGAAATCAGACACAAAACATGCTAATTATTGTGTTTGTAACTCACATATAGATCTAGGTCTTTAAAGTAAACAATTCATAGATCACTGCTATATAGGAGAAAATATTCAATAAGGAAGATGAATATTCCGGTCTTCATGTCTAATAATATTGACTTTTATTTCATTATATTAAAAATTAGCTTATTCTAACATTTGCTGCTGATATAACAAGGTACTTTTAAGATGAAGTGAGCTTCTGAATTATGAGAGCAATTTAAGAATATGTGAAGTTGAAACAAGTTTATCACAGGACTGAGATCACTTATCACAGTTCTAATTAAAATGTAACAATCCCCAATGGAAGAGTATTTTGTGAACTAATCTATAAGAGACATAGACTAAATTTTATGAAAGGCCTTTATAGCCTTCTTTTAAGACCAGTAAGTGACATTTAATGAACATTAATTATCCAAACGTTCTCTAATTCTAATATCAAGTTTATATCCAACTCACAATAAATATAATATGATACATATTCAGAAGGAAAGAGTCTGACACTGACACTTCTTTTTGTACTATTTCAAAAGAACAAAGCAAAGTGTGTTAATGGATATCTTGATTGTATAATTAAGGGCTGTTTAGTCCTTTATAAACATTAAATCCCAATATAGACGTTTACAAGTACTTGTTTTTATAAATGACAAAATGTAAAGCATCAGAAGAAAATTAAAGATCAGTTGCATCTATTGTACCATGGAAATGTGAAGTCAGTTGTTAGTTTTAACCACTGATATATTCAGATAATCATATATTTCTGAAAACTTACATTATCTTGCAGTAGTAAAATCCTAAAGCAAATAACAATGTTATCATCATTGGAGATCATCCTCACAAACTGAACTTTCTCATAGTAATTTGTTCTTTTAAAATACTTTCCACACCAAAAAAGCTAATTTGAGCTTCACAGCATTTTATGAAGTTTTGTTATTGTTCACTATTTTCCACTTTCTGTTTTGATTTAGAGTCCAAGTGAACTAAAACTTGATTCACAGAACAATGTTTTCCATCCCAGAGGGATAATTTCCTTAAGCACATAATATGACAAAATTGCTTTTTGCAAAAGATTCTTTGGACACCACACTTTGCAATATATATGGCACCATGCTGAGAATGATGATCTCTCTGACAGTGGCAATCTGGCAGTGCTGTATAAGGTCAGAAAGTATTTTCACTTTAGAAAATGTTTTCCTTAAGTAATTGTTAAGTTTCATTGAATTTTTAAAGTAAAGCAAATTTCTTTTCAATATGTTGTACAAAGTACAATAAACCACCTTAGAAAATTTTCTTCCCCAAGAAAATTAAAAAGGAGTATGTAGTGACAAATATTGTTCTTCTGATAAACAGAGAATATACTGCAAAACAGTGAATAATCTTGATAACCGTTTTTCTTTTTGGAGATATCAGAGATCAGAAAATATTAGTTCTTATAGTCTAGTATTTTATTTATTTATATTTTTAATAACATTTTACTGATTTGCCACTATTTACATAAATATGTAATTTGGGAGTACAACTTCATGTACATACATATTTTTCCAGTGGCTCTCCACCAAAACTCCAGCACCAATACTCTATCATGTTTTCCTCCCAAGCCCCCCAATCTTCCTTTTATACTCTGATAACTTCTCTGATATGCAGAGTATAGGAGTTATTTTTTTGTTTATGTCTTGTTACTTTAATTTCTTTTTTATTTTTTTAAGATTTATTTATTTATTCATACAAGAGCTGGGGTATAGGCCAGAGTCTGGGAGGTGAGAGGATTCACCAGAGACTGGGGTGGGGAGCAGAACAGGAAGATCAACTAAAATACATTGTTTTTTCTTTTCTTTTCTTTTTTTTTTTTTTGCTTGCAGATATTTTATTTTTATTGAAGTAAAAATCACACATATCGCACTGATAGTTTACATTTACCAGTAAGTGAATTTTCAAATAGGTTATTTTCCCCCTGACCCTCATGTAGACCCCTAGTATTTTGACTTTTTTCCCACCACAGATCGCTTTACCTGTTTTTGAACATCATATCAGTGGATCTATACTATATGTGTGTGTGTGTTTGTGTGTATACTATTTTTTAAATCTTCTTTTCCTAGTGTGTTGAGGGGAGCAGCGGGAAAGGCAGGAGAGGTCTGCTCCGCCATATGTGTCCCCTCCCTGGCCTGGGATCGAACTCGCGCTGGTGTGCAGCGGCTGCTTCACAGGGCAGTGCTCAACCCTCTGCATCACCAGGGAGGTCTGTGTCACTTTAATTTCTTACCCTTGCCAGCAGAGAACTGGATGGGTTAGTCAGTACTAGTTTAATAAACTTTTTCTGTCATTACTACATTTTATTTATTTATTTTTTTTGCTTTGCTTGGTTTACATATTTTTGAAAGGGTGTAGAAAATATGAGAAAAGATAACTATCCCTAAGTAGGTCCTCTTGGCTCCATTCCTCCCCTGAATTGAAAGCTGAAAATTATTTGTTAAACCCTGAGTGAACTTTACAAAAAGTAGAATTCTTGAAGCCTAGGAACTGACATATTAAAAGCAAGCTCTTGGTGGTGGTTGCCAAGACTTTAATCAGAGAAAAATGACTCAGTTTGAAGTAGCTTGAGTTCAAATAAAAGATGTGCGAAGATTTCAAATATGGTACTTTATTTTGAAATCATTGCAGCAGGTTTAATCTGAAAATAAGCTTAAATATATGTGAGCATTATCTTTTGAGCTGTGTTAGCAATGATTTTAGATGTTATGTTGAATAATGTGTACTCTGAAATATATTTTGTTCCACATAGGACAAAATATAGTTCATAGTTTCCAAAATATTTGAATGATAGTTGCTTTAACTGAAAATTTATTCAAAATTAGTGGAAATACTAAAATTCTGTAATATTTATTTAGGAACCAGTATGACTGGCTCTGCTTGTTCAAATTAAACTTTATGATTCATCCATAGATTTTTTTTAAAACACTTATATTTATGTGATTTTTCAGCTTTTCAAGAGATTTTTCTGTTTCTCTTTTAAAGAGAAAGCAATTATCACATTTTATGAGAAGCTGCTTATTCTTCAGAAGCTGAACATGCAATGCAGAACATTGCTTTAAATTTGATTGCTGTTTATGCCAGTTTGGTTTTCTCCAGTTAGTAGCAGGATGAAATGAACTGCTTTGGATTCCTTCATTGATCTTCTATACGTCCAAGAAAATTTTTACCTTCGAATTAGATATATGTTCATATGTATTTACTTAAAATGAGACAAAATACAAAAGGAAATCTTTAAGACTTTCGGAAGTTACTTTACTAACCACTATCTTTTAAACTGGGTTTTTAATCAAATGATGATTTAGAATAAATTATTGACTGATATATATAACCATTAAGATATGAATGTTTGTAATAAGAGATATGAAGGATGATTTATATTGATTAGTATATTAGGGTGTATTACTTTATCACAATTTAAAGAATGGTTTATTTAGTAAAAATTATGAACTATATTTTTATAAGAATATTAAAAAATATATCTTTTCAAAGCTTTTAGGAGTCAAAATATCCAAGTTCTAATATTCCCTTATATTAAAAATCATGCATTGGTGAACTGTGTACAAATACTATCTATAAATGGTATAGACACTGGCTATGCTCTACAGCACAAGGCAAAGATGTCCCTGCCTTTCTGGAACTTATTTTTTATAGTCAGTGAATTTAAATCACGTGGTTGCACTGCAATTAAAATAAAAGGCATTAAATCAGACAGAACACATACATTATTCACAAATTTAAAAGATACTTTAAAAGTGTAAATAAATAATAAAAATAAAAAGTGCAAATAAAGTTTTGAAAAACTGCAAACAATTGAGTGTTAGGTACATGTGCCATGTTTTCAGGAATATTACTAGCTAGCTGTAATCTTCGCTGCCCTGCCAACCTGCCTGTCTATCTTGCTCTAGTTAATATCTCAGATGATTTCTTTTAAAAAAGAAAATTGAAAATTGTTACCCTGAGGAATTGTATTGTTTAAAATAGTTTTTTCTTTTAAATTAATTCAGTACCTTCAAAATTATTTAGAAAGTAATATGCACACCATACCTTAATGATACCTGCCAGTCCTTTTCATCGTTACTCTTTCTATTCTTTTTATTTTCTAGAATGATAGATCTCTGACATTATAAAATTTTAGGAATATTTAAGTATATGTACAAGAAAATGTAATGACTGAACTTTAATATATACTTTTTCCTATCCTGTTATAAACTATAAATTGCGTGAAATTGTATTATGTAGACTTTGCTATGTCGAGCTCACCCAATGATGGCTTATTAAACCAAATATTTTCATCTGAAATATATTTTGTCATATAATAAATACTCAAGGACTCTCTTAGGGTTTCTAAGGCAGACAAGGAATTCTTAACTCACAGTACATCAAAGATTACCTTAAGCTGTCATGTCAAATGTCTAATAATTCTCCCACCTGTCAGGCACGACATGAGGTACCCTACGTTTTGAGTGAAACCCCCTTCTTCACAGGAAAGACCAGAAATTTTCTTCATAGAAGCAGTCAGCTTATCAAAATGACATCTCTTACATCAGAGTCTGGTTTAGAAAGACATCCATCCATTGACTGTATAGCTCCTTTCTCTACCGTCATATAGTTCCTTTACTTAATTTTTAAAATCACTTTGTATATTGAATTTTAGGTATTCTATTCTTTACTCACTTATCTTTGAAGAGTGTCATCTTTTTGATACAGTGTCAAGTTCAGTTTCTTTCTTACAGTAGTTGAACTTGTTTGAATCTAATAAAATCTTAAATTTATTTCCAGAAATACAAGTAAGTTAAGATTATAGTTGTGCACATTAACGTCCAGGTTTTGTTTTAATTTTTGGAAGAAATACATAAAATGAAGTATTAAAATATTTTTCACACTAAAGTCACAAAACTATGGAGTCTAACTTTTTTTAAAACCAAAAAAACTATTTTTTACCAAAAAAAATAACATTGTATAGATTGCCATTTAGCATTTACTGTGGCTGAGGTTAGTGGAGCAAAACACATTAAAATACTTAACAGAAATGCTTCTTTTTGAAAACTTTAAACATGCCTTTGATTTACCAAGTCAGTAGCAAGTCTTGCCTCTGGGAAAATAAATACAGCATAGAATAAAAAAAGTCATGGATCATTTCTGAAATTTCAAAATAGAAATTCTACATGTCCATCATGAAAATTTAGTTGTGGGAGTTAACCGTAGAAGTCTGGCTTTAGAAAAAAATATTTTGTTGAGCTCAAAGTTGAGAGCTAGAAGCACTCATATTATGAACTGACTGCATATAAAAGACTTTAGGCTACAAATAAAAGTTATTTTCCTGCCAGGTTGAGGGTGTGACACCCATCAGTGGAAATACGTTTCTAGCCATGGGTGTCTGCATCTTGTGTCTCTCTGGGTCAAACCCTTCCTTGAAGGTGATAAAGCCCTTTAGATTTATTCCAGAGCAGGGAGCCTGAGCGGATTGTGTGGTTGGGTCTCTTCGCAATGCCAACCTGGAAGAAGCCCTTGTGGCTCTGAAAGGGCCACAGCTGTGTGGAAACGATGCAGACCTGAGTCTCCTGCAGACACAGTTCCTAGGTCCAATCAGCTTCCACCTCATCTTCCACCTTTTCCTTCTCTTTGTACTATTAACTAGGGGCGTTCTCTTTTACTCTGTAATTATTGATCCTTTTCTTTTCCTTTTATCCTTGAGGTCTAGGAGGATGGTATACAACAATATGCACGTGTAAAGAATTTTGGAATCTAATCCTTTCATAAGCAAATGGGTTGAATTTATGAGTCTGAATTTGGAGATGAAGTGCATATATCTTTCTATATACTTTTTTTTTTTGTCACTGAGACATAGGTGCTCAAAAAACTACATTTTGGTGATAAAGTCTAGAATAATTGTAAAAAGAGTAACCAATATCAAGTTAATTGAAGACTGGTCAGTTTCAAAGCATTTGATGTTACTATATGGTGCTAAGTTTGATAAAATGTAGAATAGCATTATATCGCCTTTAGTAACACCTCTTACAGATACCTTCATCATATTTATGTTCACGTTAACATTATATCCATTCTTCCTTTGAGAGTGAATAAAACTGATAACATAGTCATTATTTGATGCAGTTCAATTTCAGGTTCTTTTACATACAACAATTGATTTTTATAGTTTTCATTATATTTAGTTTCACAAAAGCAGGTTTAAAAAACTGTCTTTTTGTTTGGTGTAAGGTTTCTGGAAAGTTTATAAATAGCAGTTACTAACAAAGACAGCTTGTAAAATGAAAGGAAACTGATGTTTTGTCTGGGATGTGAACTCTCACATTAGTGGAGAAGAATTTAGGGATTAAGGGTGGACTTGGGAATCAGGAAACCCTGACTTCAGTTCACATCTGCCAGCTTTTAACTGTCTTAGGAGGATCAAGTCTAAATTCCTCTTCCCTGAAAAGAGGATTATAATAATAGTGGAGATTAAAAGTGAAGATTATAACATACTTTTAATAAACGGTAAGTAGAATGTTCCTGAGGGCAGGAACTCAGTTTTCATAATTGATCTATTCCCAGTGCCTAGAACTGGGTATCACAAATAGTTGATACAAGAAACACTTGTCAAAGAAATTGTTTTAAATATAATTATATCTGTGAGGTTCAGAGTAGACTGTAAACCTGTACAAACAAACACGATTAGTAAAACAAGTGTTATAACAACTATATTATAAACATAAATATAAATGCATAAATGGCTATATTAAAAACTTTAACAAAGCACAGTTTTCTAGTGGAGGAAAAAGTTTTCATTAATAGAAGAAATTCACATCAAGAATTATAATAATATAATGTTAATACTGATGTTTATTTATTTGATAAGAAATATACCTTTTTTGTGTATCCCTTTGCAAAACACTAACAAATTAGTGTTTATTTTTATTTAAGCATAAGTCAATAATGTCTATGTTCATTATAAAATATCTAGTTTAATTATAGTGAGATAGCATTATTATAAAATATTATGAAACATGGCTCTGGAAAACATTTGACAAAAGCTAAGTCATTACATTTTTAATTTAATATTTCATTAAAGTTGATATGGTGCCAAGTTGGGGAAACAATTAAAATCATAAAGATGCACAAAAATACATTTATTTTGTTTTATTTTACTGTGGTAATATTCATTACAGTACTGTATATGATTTAGGATCGCAACGCTACAGATATCACCACATCAAATTCACCACTAAAACACCCATAATCCTCTAACATAGTCCACTGGGCCCCGTCCCTACTCTGCTCTCTACACTCCTAGTCCCTGTCCGTTAGTAACCTTAGTCCTAAGAAAAGTGAAGAAACACACTCAGATAACAGGCATTTGTGTTTCTAAAGTTTTCTAAAGTGGGTCACAAAAAATAACAATTGCTAGAAGAACATGCTGTTTTCAGTCTGATAAAATTTGTAGTTAATATTAGAATCTTCACAAGCACTGATTATTTAATTGAAAATATATCCAAAATAGTATGATTTTCCATACTCTTAGTGCACAGGGAAAATTTCCTCGGTTCTCCACCTTTCTGGGTTCTTCTGAGGCTGAGGACCAAACAAATCAGCATCAGAGAGATTAATAGGAAAAAAGGACCAAATTTAATTGCACATATATGGAGAATTTACCTGCACATAAATTTTAAATTAAAATGGAACTGAACTATATGGCCTGGGGCATTGCATCAAGATGCTAGGTGGGGACTCTACAGGATGAAGAGTGGATAATGTCATATGATAAAACCTTGCCTCTAGATGTTTGCCATCTTAGAACAGTTTTCTCCAATAAAAAGTTTATTTCTGGAGATGTCCTAAATGTAGGTTGTCTGGATTCTTTCAAGGTTATGGTAACTGTTTCTCCAGAGGCCCACATGGCTTGGATTAACCTTAGTCCCACGTATTATGGTCCTTTCATTGGGAAAAAATTACTCTGAATGTCTTGGAAAAAGCTTATCTGAACTTTTTTTGGGGGTGACCAAGCACACAAATGGTTATGACTGCATAGGCCCAGAGAATTAGAAAGACTGTGAAACTAAATAATTCATAGTCACTGTCCTTTGATTCAACATTTAACCTTGACTTTAACACATAACTGAATGGGCACTCAGTGTCTTAGACAAGGCCATCTTAGACTGGAAGTAAAAGCATGCCTTGTAAAAAGAAAAGTCAGAGAACAAACAAGCAAACGTATTCTGACCCAGTTGGGAAACTTTGGACAGGACGTGGCAGAGCAGTTCAATATCCACTTCTTTGGGAGTTTTAAATATAAAACTGAGAAAGAAGTGAAGAGGGACCAGACGAATACAAGCAGTTTTCATCATCTGCAGGGACAGGTTTATGTCATCTCTTGACTTTTTAGTCTCATACCATTGTATTTTTTTAAAACCTTATATAAATTTTGTAATCAGTTTTGAAAACATAAAATTTTATGTACAACTTTATAAAATTATTCAGAAGCGTCAAAATAATTGTCTGAGTAAACATAAAACCAATGGTTAAACATCTTAATTGCTTTAAACACGTGTAATGTTTAAACTATTAATTTTAATGTCTCAGTTATTTGCTTAAGTAATTTGTAAGTAAAACATAAGTGAACATAGAGACTACCTCTTCATTTACATAAGAATTACTTTTTCTTATTGAAGGTTAAATATAATTTGGGTAGAAATGATCATTTAAATAATTTTTATTCTCTTAATAAAATCACTTTGACTTGTATATGCATGTTTAGGATAATGGTACAATGGAGAACAGTATTATAAACAATAACCAATTTTGTTACCATCTGGATAAGCAATTATTATTCCATTTATTCTATCTGCAAAAATATATTGAACTCCTACTGTAAATTTATACAGTTCTAGGCTTTGTATGTACAACAGTGAACAAAATGTCTTTGACTTTGTTGAGCTTAACTTTAATTGGGAATGAAACATTAAACTTAAAAAAATTAGTTAACATTCATATCCCCAAGAAAGATAAGAATTCATGGGGAGGAAATATGGAAATTGCTGCTATTTTATACAAGTTAGTCAGGGAGGCATTCTCTCAAGGTGACATACTCCAACAGGCACCTGAAGAGATGAGGCTGGAATAAGCATCCACTTTCTATCCTGGGGTGGAAGTGTATTCTAGCAAAATAACTAGAAGGTCATTATAGATATTTTTCAGTAATACTGGGATGTTATTATAGTAAATGAATTCTGAGTTAGTAAAGGTCAGAACATATATTGCCTTGTCTAAAACTCTTGTTTACTTTGGCTTTTCCACTATGTGAAATGGAAAGTCACTTGAGAATTTTGAGCACAGGAGGATCATCTAGATTTAGTGAACACAAAACATAGGAAGCCAGTTAAACTTGAACTTCAGATAAACATGTTTAAAATCAAATATGTTCCAAATTGTGAAGGGGGCAAACTTAGGATAAAACATTTGTTGTTATCCCAAATTCAAATAAACCGGGTATTTTGCATTTAAAAAATATTTTATCACTATATGGTAAATAGAGGTTTTTTATAGGGCAGAAGTAGAAAGTGTTTGAATTTTTTTGAATTGATTCAGATATATGCTTCTTTTTAACTTTTTAAAATTGAAGTAGCATTGCATTATAACACTTTATGTTTCAGGCATGCATCATTTTTTAAAAAAAATATTTATTTATTTATGCATACAAGCACTGGGGTACAGGCCAGAGGTGCGGGGAGGTGAGAAAATCCACCAGACAGAGTGGGGAGCAGAACAGGCAGATGAACTGAAACACACTGCTGAGGGGAGCAGTGGGCGAGGCAGGAGAGGTCTGCCTCACCATGTGGATCACCTCCCCAGCCAGCGGCAGGGATCGAACTTGTACTGCAGTGGCTATGGTTTGCTTCATAGTGCGTTGCTCAACCCACTGCGCCACCAGGGAGAGCCAGGCATGCATCATTATAAATTAATATCTGCATATGCTACATTAAGTTTACCACTAGAAATCCAATTATTTTCTTTACCATACAATTAATTAATCTGAAGTGCTATGTAAGTTTAGTTTATAACTTGGAAGGATAAACTAATGGGAAGACAGGTAATATCTGATCTTGATATATTTGCCTTATTCAGCTTTCTTTGTATGCCTTCAAAATATCTTCAAAGAAGATAAATTTTGTATCAGTGAGAGAACCAAATAATTAATATTATATAAAAAGATATGTTTTTAAATAAGGAAGTAAAGTTTAAATAAATAAGTTAGGGTACAGAAAATTAAAAAAAATAGAATGAACACTTTTAAGCTTATGGACCTTTCAATTCTAGACTAAACATCATTTTGTAAGCATACAGGGTGTATTTGGAAGCGTTGTAAGCACTACAAATATACCAGACCCAAAAGCAAACACAAATATTTACAGAAGTTAAATCAAAGTACGTTTTCTGAAAAGAATGATATTACATTGCAAATTATTGGCAAACTACAAATGAAATATTCTCTCCATATCAAGAAATACACAAAGTAGTGTCAGGAAGATATTTTAATTGCTAAGAAAATAACACATATGAAATTGAAATTGCTAAAGCAGCACTTGAAGAAATGTACTTTTAACTGTATAAGTAGACATGAAGTATCATCTCAAAAAAGTGCCAAATGAAAAACAAAGTGGATCCAAAAAGTAGACAAAAAACTTTACACTTAGGAGATAGATGAACAGAAAATGTGCATGTAGCAAAGAAGTTCAACAAAGTTAAAAAACACATTTCTTCAAAAAGTGTAATACAATGGGTAAAACAATAGCTATTTCACAAAGAGAAAAAAAGGAGTCAAAGCCAGACCTTTCTAGTCCCATCTTAAACTTTCATTTCTTAACTTCCATTAGTTGTACATTGTTTCCTGGGAGGGAGGTTTTTCTGCAAGACAGTTCAGTAAAGTCAATGACATTTCACAGAGAAGCCTGTAGCTCTGAGCCAGCAGCAGTTAAATTTTGCTTGCTACAGGGAGGTAGGTACCAAAATGTGAGAGGTGATGGAGGTTGATCGCCACCGAGGTCACTCACACAACACAGCAGAGGTTAGAAGTGGGTTTTCCTGCTCTCTTATGGCTCTGAGCCATGTCTTCTAGCAACGGCTATTTCCCAACAAGACTAGAGCTTCTGCAAAAGTCTCTTTCATGCCCCTCACCCTACCCCACTTCACCTCACTGTCCTACCTGACCCCTTCAGTCCCAGGATAGGTAAGAGCTCATTACTGCTATTCTTTGATTAACATTGTGTTCTATTATAATAGTCTTACACTTCCATAAATATTGTCTTAATTAAAGTCTCTTGAATCATCTAAGTTTGATTCTATTCCAGATATAGCACTCATTAATACAATTACCAAACTTTAAGACTGATACTGTTTTGTTTTTGTTGCATTTAAGAAAACTTACAGCTCTTTATCAAAGGGAACATTTTAAAGAAAGAAATATTTATTCCAAGCTATAACTTGAGCACATGACTTTCTAATTAAACCACTTGAGGGTGGGCTCTAAGCTGGGCTTGTTAAATAAATTACTCTTTCTACATGTGCTAATCCGAGTAAAGATTCTAGACTTGATTTTGGCAAGTGAGATTTCTACTCTGACATGGTAATTCCAGAAAATTGTCAGATTACTTAGAATAAAAGCCAAAAATTTTTTTTGTTTAAGATTTTATTTATTTATGCATACAAGAACTGGGGTACAGGCCAGGGGTGTGAGGGATGTGTGTGAGAGGATACACCAAAGAGAAAGTGGGGAGCAGAGCAAGCAGATCTACTGAAATATACTGCTGAGGAGAGCAGCGGGAGAGACAGGACAGGTCTGCTGTGCCTTGTGGGTCAGCTCCCTGGCCAGGGATCTAACTGATGCCACAGTGACTGGAGATAGCTTGATAGCGCTGATACTTAACCCCTGTGCCACCAGGGAGACCCCAAAATTCTATGTCAAATAATGATATGTAAGAACATATTACTATGGTCTTACTTATTACATATTACATATGGTCTTACATATTACATATGGTCTTACATATTACATATGGTCTTGTTCCTCACTTCATCTTTGGCATCGTTTTCTATTATTCTTCCCTTTCTCTCTAGATTCTAGCCACACTGGACTCCTAATTGATCCTGAGCTGATCAAGCGCTCCAGCTGTGACACGTTTGCCCTTTGTACAAGTTGTTTATATAAAGGGCCCATTCAGACCTGTTAGCACCAGGTAATGGGCTGGGGCAGTGGCTTTTAAGGCTGTGCAGGGTAGATCTCATATTGTGGCTATTGATCGTACTGTTCTTTTCCCAGATGACCTTAAGCTTGTATTTTTTCAAGTCTCTTGTAAGATACATTCTCTGACCAATTATCTAAAACACTACCTTAAACCCCTACTCCAGCAGAAATCATAATCTTTATTGACTTGCTGATTTCCCTTGCTGAGTTTTAACTATTGAAATACTGCATGTCTGCTTGTGATTTGTTTATGGTTCACTCCCTCCATGGGATAATCTCTCTGAAAGTGGGTTTTGGGGAGCTGTTGAGACTAACAGCGCTTGTGACACTGAATGACATATGGTAGCCCTTCAGTGCTTGCTGACTAGTTCAGTAAGCAAATAAATGAGTGTTGAGGAGTTATGTTGATAGAAACTCAAAAGAAAGTAGAATGTTTTTCCACAAACTCTAGAAAAGTGTCCCACTTGGTTTTGCTACAAAAGGATAGATAACATGAGTCTTATTTTACTGGTTCAGTTGTGTGGGGATGGAAAAAAAAAGGGTCAATACAAAGTGGAATAAATTTGAGAGAGGAAGACATCCTCAGAGGAGAGGCCAAGAGATGACTTGTCTCAATTTAAAATCTATTTATAACCCCTTTACTTATTCCATTAGCTTCTCCACTGCAGTGTGTTAATTGTGTCCTTGAGTCATTTTCAAGGTTTAGTCTATATCCAAATAGTGATGCTAGAAAGTGGTGGGAGAGGGGAGCAGGTGTGAGGAAGCATGCCTGAACTGCTCTAATAGTAACAATTTAATCCCGGATAGTTAAAGAAAATGTAATTTCAAATTTACACCTCCATCAATTTGCATTATAAGAACTGCTATATTAACTAATTTGTTAATATAACATTTTTTATATTGTTAAAAAATATAGGCAGCTAAGATAGTACAGTATGAATATTCACCTTCAATACAAATTTATAATGTAATATTCTCAAATTTATAATGTGATATAACGTCAAATTCTCCTAAATAAGGTAAAAATGGCTTCAATGGTGTTGAAGAGAAAATACAAGAAAAATAATTTGAGTAAAAATACAAAAAAAAAATTGTGCTTTTATAAAAGTGTTAATGTGATAACAAGGAATTCATTTTCTCATTTTCTAATCATCTTTGTTATGTAAATTCTTCCTTTAATTAGCATAAGGCTAAAGGCTTAAGTAATCTAATAATATTTTAAAGAATCTGCAAATGAAAGGCAACAGTGTTTTTAAAAAAAGGCATGTAACTGAGTTATTCTTTTCCTAAATATTTATTGAGCACATTTGATGTAATAGAGAGTAAATGATACTCTAAATGTACATAGAAGAGTATATATCTTGTCTTAAAGGATATACTGTATGTATAACGTTCTCTTGACATGAATTTGAGAGATGGTTTAAAATACAGCAAATTTCCCAGTATTTCCATTCATCTAGAGTGATTCTGAAGTCTTGATTTAGATTTAGGATTGTGATGTTGCTCTTCAGAAACCTCAAGGAATTCACTGGTCATGTAAAATAATCAATATATTGTATCCCATGCACCTATGTGGTCTCAGATGAAATATTTAATATCTTTACTCAACTATAATTGTCTTTAAAAACTCATTGAAAGATGTCTTAGGATTAATTAATATAGTCATGTGAAGTCTTAAATACTGAATAAATAAGGGTATGTGTACATAAAGAATAATAAAAACATAGGTTCTTACATCTGAAAATATGAATGATTCATTTTTATGGCATAGTTAAAATAGATATATCCTAGAAACTTTAATAACATTAAAAAACATCAATTTTTTGACATTTATAGATGTTTTCTAAACAGCACTAATTGCATTAGGCAAATATCTTTATTAACAAGAATGGGATTTACTCTTTTTAATATTTTTTATACCAAGTTGAAAACGTTATCCTAAGGGTGTATTGACTAACTGAACAGTCTTTATGTAGAAGCTGTTCTGCAGATTAAAATAAAGAGTAGTTTCTCCATCTCTAATCCCACATTTTCTCTTTAGAAATGCTACCTTCAGTGACTGTTTCTAATTACTGAAGTATGTCCATTTCTCTTAAAATATGAAATATCAATAATATTGGTAAATAATATAATTTTCTTATTTTATCTAAAGTGTACCATACATAATAAAAATCCAGTGCTGCGACTTTCAAATACCAGCTTTCAAAACTTCCTTCACCAATGTGTGCTGTATGTGCTGTCACATCAACATCACCATGTGGTTCTTTACAGGCTTCTGTTTGCAAAGCCCTTTGTGGAAAAGGAACATTACTTTAGTGACACTGACCAGAGATGCTACTTAGGGTTTCCTAAGTCTCACAATTTTTCTGACCTATATGGAAAAGTTGACCTTCTTCATGTATTCATTTTTTTAGAGAGTTTTGCTGAACTCTGTCCTGTGCCTCCCTTTAGTGATAAAATTATTTTTTGGTTATGATCTAGACCTAGGTGAAAATTCTCAAATAGCTTGGTTTGGACTGTTAGTGCACTAACTGGGCCATTGAGTTTGTGTGAGACCTCCCAGTCCTCTGCTGGGTCTCTGCATTAAAACTTGCTCCTGGGTCTGTCCTTATTATGAATTATTTTCTCATTATGATCATTTTATTCTCACAAACTGCATTAGTCTTCTAAAACTGCCATAACACAATAATTCCATAGACTGAGTGCCTTGAACAATTTTTTTCCCTCATAGTTCTGAGGTTCTAAAGATCCAAGAGCATGGTTTAAGCAGGTTGCTCCTTGGCTTTGCAGGTGACTTCTCTGGGTTTGCCCATGACCTTTCTCAGTTAGCACCATCCTCACTCTCAACATCCCTTTAGTTACATCAAAAATAACTGTGTGTAGATGTATGTTCCTATAGACACTGATTGGTGTCTATCAAGCTCTTACTGCTGAATTCCAAAGGCACATGCAAATCGAATCTCTGCTGGAGTATCTGTTTAATGTCTCCTGAGTGTTACTGTGGCTCGTGAGGTCATCTCATTGAGAGGGGGCAGAAAATTGCTAGACGTATGTTTTTCAATTCCCTACACTGAGTCACCCATCAAAACTCTTACAAAAATGAAGTAATGTTTATCACTCTTGGAGTGTGAACAAGTTACTCTTTAGTCATCCTAATTTTAATTCTGCAGAAAATCTGATTTTCCTTCCTTCCCTTTACAAATATTTATTGAGTGCCAGTATGCACAAGGTACTGTTCTGGATATGATGATAATAACAGTGAATAATCTCCATCTTCATGGAACTAATGCTTTAACGAGGGAAGGCAAAAAATAAAATAAGTAATAAACATATAGGAAGTTAAGTGGTCATAAGTGCTATTGAAAAAAAAAAAATATTGAGAACCAGGGGATGTGAGGTACCAGGGTGGGAAGTTTCAAAGTTGAATAGGGAAATAAGGAAAAACTAACTGAAAAGGGGACATGGGAGTAATTACCTGAGGTAAGAAATGAATCTTGCAGCTATCTGGGCATAGGATGTTCCAAGCAAAGGAAACTGCTAATATAAAAACCTGGAGAGAATGTGCTTGGTATGACTGAGAGACAGCAAGCAGGCTGAGAGCAGAGTAAAAATAACCAAACAAACAGAGCATGATGGTGGAGAAAATAAGAATATTTACTAAGGTTTTACTAAGACATTTGAAGTAGTTGATGCCCTGCATTTCAGTTGTAAGTGTGCAAGGGCATATTCCAATATCAGGAGAGGTAGTGTTGATAGTGTTGTATATTTTCATTTCATTAAGTATGACCACTTAATATTTTGGTTTTAGTGAAAGATTCAGCATAGGGGTTTAAGGCAGCATTTAACCTCTTTCCAGATATTTAAGATTCTGAGTGTGCTATGAGTTTCAAATCTATATGTGGTTAGTCCCAGTGTCTATAATGTCTAGATATATTTTTTGAATAAAGAAAAAACCTACAAATTTTGCAATGCGGGGACAATAAAGATATATATTCATTATATTCCTTTTGTGCTTTAGTTTATATTTTGATACAAATTATGTGTTATAATTTCAAAAATTTAAAAAATGTTGGTTTCTCATGCTTTGATAAACGTTCTCTATTCTGCTCTATATTTTAAATATTTTATTTGCAGGAATCATGCTTAGTTAAACTATGTGGATATGTATCTTTTCCCAGCCTATGATCTTTTGATAATGGAATTTCCTAAGCATCTTCCTTTTATTCCAGGTACTTTGTGTTTTATAATGCATTTGGCCCACATACCTATTTATAAATTGAATTGACTTGGTATATTTTCAGTGCTAAATGTCATTTGGTCAGCATTGATTTATACTCAAAACTAAGTATTTCAAAGCAAGTAGTGGATTTTAGGGAGAAGATAAAGCATTATTCAGATAATGGCATCATCTACCCTATGTCTATTAACTTATTATCCACAATGGCCTTATGAGATAAATATTGCTATCTCTATGGAATACATGATAAGAAATTTCAGGAAGCTTCAGTGATTTCCCTGGTATGTTGAAGGTCAAATCTCAATTCAAATCCATATTTTATAAGTCAAAATATATTATTCTTCAGTGAAATTATAATGCCTTAAAATAAATAAGATAAAATACTCCTCAGAGTGACTTATATGTGAGTATAATTACAATATGATGTATCCTTAGCCATTAAAATCTTAAACTTGAGCTAAAATGAAAAAGCTAACCATTTTCTCTTCTTGGATTTGTTAATGATAAATGTGAAGTTTAAACAGTGACTATACAGCAATAAATTGTTAGAAGCTCTCCCATTTGTTTTGCTGATGCTCTGTATATATGAGTATTTAGGAGAAGAATTTTGTTTATTCCTTTATTTATTATGGCTTAAATGTTGCAAAACATTGTGAGCTTCACAATTCTACAGCCAACAAATAATGAATAATTACCTAGTACTGGGGTTCTAAATAAGACCCATACCAACAAACAGATGTCAGTAGGATTTTGGCTCCAGGTTTTTGCCTGCAGGAAGTCATTAAAAGATAAGTGGAAAATCAAGTCTGTTCCCTTGGTAGCAGAATTTCTACCCTTTGGAGCCATACAGGGAGGCTTATTTTCGGACAGCAGCAATAGCTCCCACATTAGATGGTAATCACTCTTGTGTTTATAGACTCCTTGTAAATCGATCCCAGACAGGCAATGAAATGATCTTCTTGGTATTTACTTTCAGGCTATTTAAGAAAAGTAGTTCTGAGCCAACCAAACATATTTTAAACAATCTTACCCCTCAGTAAATTTCATAGTTCAATCTCACCAAATCATATTGTGCTCTATTTGTGTACTCTTAATGATGTTCCACTATTTGGAAAGTAGCATTATATTCCAGCTGTGCAGCGTTGAAATTTGTATTCCAAATGGTTGATGCTTAGGAAGAAAGACGTGATTGAAACCAGGTGCAGATCATTATGCTTAATACTCAATGCTTTTCTTTCGCTCTTTCTCACATCTTAGCATCCTAATGATTCACCAACTTACTTTTTCCCACTCACAAGTTTGCAATGACCTAAATGACTTAAAGAAGGTCTATTTGTTTAGTAATAACAAAGCTCATTTGTCAGATTAAACTTCAGTTATTTTTCATTAGAGAACATTTTTCATTAGCACATATTTTTAAGTAATGACAAAGAACTTTTAAAAGAATGAAGGGTAATGAATACTAAGTGATTTATTTTGTGTACCAACAGGTAGCCTATGACAATAAATAATAGCGGCTACCTCAAATAGATCTAGAAATATGTCAGAATAACATGTATGGATAGTAACAGGGTGTAGGGTAAAGGTTAATCAGGACTTTCCGCCCTCCTACCACTGATGATGGAAACCTGTGCACATGCCTGAGTGGGCATGCGCAAGTAGATGCACCTGGGCTGATGCACCAGGTGTATAAAGCTAGCGTCCCGGAGAAGCCGGTGTGGTGTGGTGGTGTGGAGCGGTGGAGTGTGAGCGATATCATGACGGCAGCGAAAAAACTGCTTGAACCGACGATGAACCTCCTACCCAGTCTGGGATGGTTGCAAGACAAATGGTGTAGTCGGCAGGATGGTTTGATGCAGAAGGGTGCGGAGCCCTAGGAAGATTGCAGGAGGGACTGAAAGGTGGCAGGCCATGAACTTGTAACTTGGCAGAACAATGGCAGCACAGGAGGTGGCTGAAGACCAGGATGCTGCGGGAAGATGCTGCAGGAGCGTAGGAGGAGGACAAGGTCCAGAAGCTGCGGGACAAGACCTCAAGTGGAGGAGGAGACGTCCACGAGGACCAGCCCACGACCCGAGGCAGCCACCGAAAGAGGACCACGATTCAGAGCTCACCCACTGCTGATGCAAGGAAAGGAGTAATGGACTAATGGACTGATAATCTTGTCAGAAGGCAGGTTGTGTTTGTGGGACCCTGGGGGTGGATGATATTGTTTGCACACCCCAGGAGATAGTAGAGACATGGCCAGTAAGCCTTGGTGGCCAAAAGCAGCCTGGGCGTAGAAAAGCCCAAGAGTGGCAGAGGCAGGAAGCCTTCTGCAGCCAGGCAGAGGAGAGGTTGGCAAAAGCTGGCACTAAGATGGGGAAACCCAAAGTGGC
>JAGFMF010011620.1:634199-668422 GCA_019455555.1 Galemys pyrenaicus
GAGTGGCAGAGGCAGGAAGCCTTCTGCAGCCAGGCAGAGGAGAGGTTGGCAAAAGCTGGCACTAAGATGGGGAAACCCAAAGTGGCTGGTAAGCAGCCTGTTTGGTAAAGAAGGCCGATGAGTTTCGTCAAATCACCTGCGGGTGATGCCCCGCTTGTTAAGCAAGGGCGAGGAGCTGAGGAACCATCCTTGGGGGACGGGAAGGGAACGTGGCTTGTGGTGGAGCCCACAGCCGAAAAGGGGACCCAAGAGAGGCCGCATGTGGAACTTGTATCCATGGATCCCCGACCTGCGTGCGTGTGCACAGGGTTGGCCTGAGTGCAGGGTCTGCTGTCATATGTGGCTATGAAAAGCCGAGTGTTGGAGTGACAGCAAAGAGTACCCTGGGGATTGGGCGATTACCCCCAGAGTATAGAATCGCCAATCCCAAGAGTGAGAGCACCCTGGGGGTGGGTGCAGTGTGTGGCTTGTGGCTGAGACCACAGCCAGAGAAGACCAGGAAGCCTGACGACTCCTGGCGTGTGACGGCAGATGCCGTGAGTGTTCCCGCCTCGCATGATCAGTGCCTTCGTAGCAGGATCATCTGCTGGTGCCAATAATGTCTTTTGCTCCTAGGTTGGTGCCCTGCCTAGGTGTATTTGTGTCTATTTGTATGATATTGTATTTGCTGCATTGCTTTATGTATAATTTGTATGGTGGAAAACCTGAGGGGGTGGACTGTAGGGTAAAGGTTGATCAGGTATTTCCACCCTCCCACCACTGATGATGGACACCTGAGGTGCTGTGAGCACTCCAGGGTGGGCATGCGCAAGTGGGCGCACCTGTGTTGGACACGGGCATAAATGGGCGGCGTCATGAGGACGCCAGAACTGCGAGAGAACTGTGAGAACTGTGAGGACCCACAGACAGAACCGCGAGAGTACTGATGAGCAGCAGCAGCAGAGAGAGAAAGCAGCCGAGAGGGTGAGATGCACTGGGGGCTGGGAGGGCTGCCAGCCTCCCGGCCCCCCGGCAGCCCTGCCTGCCATGTACCTGGCCACCGCTACTAAATAAAGTATAAAAAGCCACCGAGGGCTCCAAGACTCTCCTTCCTTGACCCGTCTGCCCAGAACCATCTTGAACCTGCCTCCAGCGTCTCCATCCTGCCACTACACAGGGCATCAAGGATTTCATGAACATGCTATTAGTAAATTAAAATAATTGTTTTTCCATAATTTTTTGTTCCTTTGTAATGAGTGAATTATTTCTCTAAAGTAGTAAAATGTCAAGCGTGTTTTGCTGTATTCATGAATTAGTCATATATTTAAATTAAAGTGTAGGAATAAAATAGTAATACTTCATTTTTTGTCATTCTACTGTATGTAACTTAAATCATCATGTAACAACCTAACCCATAATATAACATAAACATCATGTTGTTTATAGATAATTATATGTCAGAAGGATAAATAATACGTGCATTTGGAAAAAAGAAAATTCAAGACTTGCTTTGTTAGCATCAACATGTTTATTCTCTTAGTAGTTACTTCTTACCTTTTTTAAACACTCCAAATGAGAAACAAGTTTAAGTAAAAACCTACTTAAATTTCAGCAGTTTCCTACTTTCAGTTTTATGAAAAAACAGGTGGGAAATCCCAGCAGACTATGCAATACAGTAAAATCACTGCAGCCTGAATCCCAAATCATAGTTTAATGTTTCAGTGGCTTCAATATTTATGTCACCGAAAGTTGCCTTCGGCAGCAGCACCATTCTGTTTGCTACTTGCTGATACTAATGGACAATTAAATTTTTTCCTTCGAGTCAGTTGCACTTTGATACCAAATTGTTATAGATATACATCTTGTTTCAATCCTTTTAGGAACTTAACAGAAAGAAACTGTATAGTTGTGAACTTGTTTTGCTGTTATTAAGTAGGATTCCTATAAATTAAACAACAAACATTGTTAAGTGAGCTTATGTAGTTGACAATGAACTTAAATGAACTGTCCAAGTTCATTCATACACAGCTCGGGGCAGACCTGGGGCGTAGTCCAGCTGTGGTGTGGCATGCAGAGCAGTCCTTTGTATCTCTACTAAAATACAGTTTCTAGGGGGTAAGAATCTTAAAAGATATTCTATATTTAAATATATCCATCCCATTAGAAGTGGAGAGTGGGTTTGGCATTACTGCTGCTTTGTTTGGTTTTATTTCTGATCATGTGGCTCAGGTTCTTTTGTGCTAATGTTCTGATATATTTAAAATTTGGAACTTGTCTTTAGGATTATGAACTGTGTTTCCTTTGGATCAGGTCCTTTATGTTATGTTAATATACAAGACATATGTCTTATTTTTTAATTTGTTCCTCCCCAGGTCTTTTACTATTTTCCATAATTTATTATTACTCATTTGAATGTTATCACATTTTTAATTACAAGTTCTAGTTGACACTGGATGGTGCATGGAATAGTTACTGGCATTCATATAACATACACGTATCTGGCCAACATACAAAACCTCACTTTTTTATGGTAATCCAATTGAACGTTAGATATTTCTACAGTTTGACTTGTTCTTCATTATTCTTATTTATTTTATTACTGTTTTATTAGCTAAGGTGTCTAGTACAATTTTAATAACAAGTGTCTTTATCTTTGAATAAATTCTTCTACTGTTTTGCCTGAAAGAAAACCTTTTTCTATTTAAATTTGGTCCATACACTTTATCAGTTCTTGTATTCTTGGCTGAACTTGTGTTTGGCCAGAGAGATTTTTCATAATCTACTTAATTATCATACATTTTTGTCTTTGTTAGTGTAGCAAATTACTTTAATATATTCCCTAATACATTCTAGGAAAAGTGTTCCTTTGGAAATGATATATTATTTTGTAATTCAGTACAGTAAATTTTCACTAAGCCTCATGGAGAGATTCTGAGAAAATGACTTTAATCAAAATGATGTATCACTAAAGCAGGTCCTGGATAGCACTGCTTCATGCATTGCCAGTCATGACTTTTTAACCCCTACCATTGTTGCACTGAAACACTGTTGAATGAAACAATGTTATTCTGGGATCTGCAGTATACTAATTTGCATAATTTACTATACTGCTATTTATGATTTTTAATTGAGGCCTTAATTCAACATTTCTTATGCTATTCTTGTCTGGCATAAAAATATCATTGGAATATATTTTTATACTTTTTCCTGTTCTTTGAAATGGTTTATATATATATATACATATATATACATATATGTCATATATATATGTCAATGGAATTAGTTGGTTTTTGAAAATTTGTACCATTAATCCATAATACTTCATGATTAGAAAATCATTTAGAGGTTGAACTCTTAACTTCAATTTCAATGTCTTCTATACTTTTTTCAGTCAGATTTTCTACTTTTTCTTGAGGTAATAAAATGATCAGTTTTATTTTCTTTATCTTTCACTATATTTGCAAATCAAATGGTATACAATTGGCCAAATTATTTTCTTATATTTGAAATATCTGTATTTATAGTTCTATTAACTTTCTTCCTTATAGTTCTATATACTTTTATTATTTTAATCTTTTCAAAATCAAAATGCCCTTATTACTTTGTTAATATTATATTCCTCCAAAACTGAAGAAGTGTTTTTCAATTTTCATCTGTTCCTAATGTGTGCATCTAAACCTATGAAATTTATTCCATTTACTCTTTGGCTGGATTCCACAAAATTCAAAATATATTCCTCTTGTTTTTATCATGTCTATAATAGTTGTAATTAATTTTCTTTTCTCCTAACTATGTTGTCTCTTGTAGTAAACACTCCTTTATCCATTCAATAATATATAACTTACGCTACATCTGGCATTGTTCTAAGTGCTGAGGTATGGTGGTGTATGTACAAAGCAGACAATAAGTCTACTCTTAAGAATCTGTGTTATGGAGAGAGGTAATATATAGTCATAGAAATTCAAAACATCAGATTTTAAGTGGTGTGCAGAAAATAAAATGTCTCTAGAAGAGAGATAGGATATCATGTAGATCCTTTTGACAAGGCAACACTGGCAGTCTAGTAACTATATATAGATATAGTCTTACCAAGTTGGGATTGTGACTGGAATATAGTAGGTGATTAAGAGATCTATATGTGACAAGGTAAAAGTCAGGTCAAGTTCATTTTTTTCAGATTTGTAAGTCTGAGTAAGAAGTTTAAGATAGAAATTTATTTTGAATGATACTAAGTTTTGGGGGAATTTCAATGTCAAAACAAGTTACCTAGAAAATTAACTGCCATTTCTAAAGAAAAAGAAACAGATGTTGTAGTCATTCTCTCAGTAAAGTGATTTCTCCCTGAAAGACTTTTATTTGGCATCACAAGCTGTCAAAAAATGATAAAATACATCTGCTCTAATTTTCTGAAATCAGAATCCCCTTTGTTTCTTAAACAAATGCATAGAAGACCAAAGTATTTTTTTTAGAATATCAACATTTCTTCCTTTTCAGAATGTTTCTTTTGGAGATTCTTATATAATCTTGGACATCTTTCATTATGCTTCCATTGAATAATTATTATGACTGCTTAATTTAGCCACAATTGTGTAAGAAATGAGCTACATGGTTTCAATTTAAAATTTAGAAATAATGAGAAAATATATTTTTTACTTTGAGTCACGTTTGCAATGTGTATTTTAAAGTGGATGAAACCTGAAAAATCTTAAAGTTTTAATCTAATTCTTTATCACACAAAAATTACTTTTTTTGGATAGTAAAAAATTGGTGCTATAATATCTATGATGTAATGTATTTTATATTGTTATGAGTTGTATAATAATGTCTAATCTCACATTATCAAAAAATATGTGTTTATTTGCATTTAATTTGCATAATGATAGTCTTTTTCTTTTGTCACATCATAATTCTTTGTGAGCACTTGGCTTATTATAGTGGCAGAGGAATCTTGGTTCCTTTCTCATTGCTGGACCACAGATTCTTCTGCTTCCAGGTAGTAAGAGGGAAAAGATCAGAAAAAAAAAAAGTATCTACTGTGTAAGAAATCATCTTAGAACAACATACATTATTTCCATTTATGTTCCACAATGAGAAATAGTCACACGGTCCCCATGACTATAAGGAGAGCTAGAAATTAATAGATTTAGTGGAGCAAGACACTTTCAAAAATACATTTACACATTTTTCAACGCTTTGTGCTATTATTAATATAAGTGTTGACAAATTTAGCAAATGCATAAATATAAACAAATATTTGCCAAGTCTTGGTGTTATGATAGTCTTACTTTACTTTTTAATTTTATAATAGTATTTGTTATATAGTGGTGTCTGGTAGCAGCTTTTACTTGCATTTCCCTAATGATGTTTAATGTGATTTCATGTGTTGATTGGTTACCCATACACCTTTTTCAGTTATGTGTCTGTTTAAAATTTTGCCTAATTTTTAAAATCAAGTTTATATTATCTAATTATTTAGATTTGAGAATACAATTTGAGACTTTGAACACAGTTAGTTATTATATATGGCTTGCAAATATATTCTCTTTTATCTTTTAAAGACATTTTCTTTTATGGATAAAGCTGTTGGTGGGCCTCCCTGGTGGTGCAGTGGGTTAAGCAACTCACTATGAAGCAGACCACAGCCACTGCAGCATGAGTTCGATCCCTGCCTCTGGCCAGGGAGGGGACCCACATGGTGCAGCAGACCTCTCCTGCTGTGCTCACTGCTCCTCTCAGCAGTGTACTTCCGTTGATCTGCCTGTTCTGCTCCCTGCTCTCTGTAGTGAATCCTCTCACCACCCCGCACACCTCTGGCCTGTACCTCAGTGCTTGTATGCATAAATAAAATAAATCTTTAAAAAAAAAAAAGCTGTTGGTGTTTGACCTTAGAAGTATTTTGCTATGCAATTGTCACAAAGATTTTCTTCATGCTTTCTTCTATGCATTTGTTTAAGAAACAAAGGGGGTTCTGATTTCATAAAATTTAAGCAGATGTTATAGTCATTCTCTCAGTAAAATGATTTCTTCCTGAAAGACTTTTAAAGCTGTCAAAAATGATATAATTGTGCCTGTGACACATTTTGAGTTATTTTTTATCAAATTGTGAGTAAAAGTTATTTTCTTTTATCTATGTGGTTATTCACTTGTTCTATCACTACTTGTTGAAAAGCCTACTTTTTCTCCATTTAGGTGCCCTTTTGCCTTTGTTGAAAATAAATTGTTTTTATATGTGACTGTCTGAATTTATATGGTTTCATTTTACACTAGTACTGTTAGTGCATGATAAAGGGGTACATAGGGATCCCAAACTATTAAGGAGTGCCAGTTCTAAAACTGATCCAACTATCCACATGAACAAAGGCAAAAGAAATAGATTGTTAATGTGAAATAGTTTTACAGAATTGATCTGTATAGAAACAAAAGAAAGGATTTCATTTTTTATTAGAATTATTTAATTGTATTTGACATCATTTGTAGTCCCCAAGGAGTTCCCACCACCATTTCACCCGTGCACCATCACCTCAGTCCCTTGTGCTCTTTATGCCCTCATCCTTATCTTTGCCCTTCCCTTCCCCCATTAATGATCCCTTTTGTTTATGCAAAAGAAAGGATTTCAGATTTGTAAAATTATCCATCCCCTCAGGGGCAAATGCCTAGCAAAATAGGCTCTGCAGTTTAGGCCCCAAAATTGGTGGGGTGGCAGGTCCCTGAGAACTGGGGTAAAGCAGAGAATCAAAACTCATTATATACCACATACATCACCAAGAAGTCAAGATAATGACTGCCCTTTTTTCTCTCACTGTCCTCGTCTCTCATCCATGTGTCTCTCCCAAGTGTCTCTCTGTATCTCTCCTTCATAATTCTCTTTCTCCATTTTATGCACCTCTCCTTATATATCTCACTTGCTTCTTCCCAGATGTTCCTCCACTCAGGAGTCTAGTTCATGGGTTGAAAAACATTGTAGTCCAAGGCAGATGTGTGCAAGTGGGGGGTTGAGGAAAATGGTACCCCTCAATGCTCTTCCTCCTTTCACTGAGATGTAAAAATATCACACATCATTAATAGTCATAGACTTTTATTAAGTCCAAATTGTATGGTGCCTCCACCTTTATTCATCTATTTAAAAATAGCTTTGTCTATTATAAGCTTTTTGTATTTCTTTAAGAATTTTATAACTGGCTTCTCAATATCTGCAAAAACCTACTAGGGGTTTTTGGAACTCATCTAATCGATAAATATTATAAATATTATGTAATTGGATTTTGCTTTTTTATTCAAATTGATAACAATATGCTTTTTGGGATGTATTTGAACTATTTATATTTAAAATAATAATTAACATCATTGGGTTTAAATCTATTATCATACAATTTGTTTTTTATTTACCTTTTTTGTTCATTGTTCTCTTTCCCTTATTGTTTATCTGCTTAGAAAGTGTAATTTATTTTTTTATTATTTAATTTTGTTTTTGTAATCAAATTGTTAGCTGTAACTTTTTGGGAATTATTTTAGTGGTTTCCAATTGGAGTGAAGTAAGGGACTATTTTGCTGTTTTGGTCTTTACTGTTCAGTCTCTTAAGCATTCCACATTCACATTGCCTTAGAAATTCAGAAAAGTCCCTTGAGGGAAGATAGATTCTGTGTTTGCAGTTTTTTCGCTTTGCAACTTGTTTTCCCAAAATGACCTGTTAGTTATTCTTTCTCCAGATAGAGTTCATATACCTCCAGAAAGCTAAATCTTTAGCCCATGTCTAGATTCAACAAATGTGTCTGGGGAGAAAAACAGCAACAGCTATTTGCTCAGGTAGAAAAGGCTCTTGCCTTTCTAATATTTATAATGGTTCCTTTTAACTTTAATTTTCACTTCTCAGAAAGTAGATATGATTTTTGTAGTTTAATCAGTACTCTTTTTCAGTGAGACTAACTGCCACTATTTTATGCATCTTAATTCCTCTCTTTTTCTTTTTGATTTCTGATTATTGCTTTTTACAGGAATTAACTTGTAACGTCTTTTAATTTTACTCTTTCCTTCTCCCTGTTTCTCTCATATTTAAAAGTCTCTTTGATCGCTCCAATTAAGTATAATCTCATATATGCACCCTTCACAGTAATACATGGATCCTCGAGAGGCAGCTGAAATTTATCCATTTGAAAACCTTAATATACCCCAAACAAAGGTGTGCTTCCTTCAGGTGTTCTGATCTCAACCACTAAACAAGTAGATGCTTATTTCTTTGAAACCTTCACAATTAATATATGAACTATTAAAAAACTATCAATATGTTTTCAGAATTCCTCCTCCCTTGGTTGTGTTACTTGGATGATACAAATCCATATTATAATATAACTATCTTCTTTTACTGAAAAAAAAAAAAAAAGTCAACTTACAAGTGAAGTTCTTTTATTGTTTCTTTGTTTCTAAATTTTATTTTCTGTACACCAGCCAGGAAAAATGCAAGTAGGGGCAAATTTTCCTTCCCCAAAATCCAAAATATTTTCTCATTTCTCTTAGAAGAAATCACACGTTTCTTCTTTTAATTTTGAAATCCTACCTGTCTGTTTACATTTACGTTATTTTTACAACTTTTCAAATGTTCTTCTTTTCTTTTCATATTAATAATTTTGTTTTCAAAAGCCAAATCAAACACACGCACACATTTTGCTGCTGCACAGGTTTTCTAATTTACCATCAAATATACCGGCATAGAAATCATGTTTTTAAAATCATTTTGTTATAACATTGAGAACTCCAATTTTAATTTCTATAATTATTATGAAATAATATTGAAAACAGACGAAGATTTCTAGTTTATATCTGACTGTATTCTCCCATCCAAGTACTAACCAGGCCCGACCCTGCTTAGCTTCTGAGATCAGACGAGATTGGGCGCATTCAGTGTGCTATGGCCGTAGATGTCTGGCTGTATTCTAAAGATACAATTTCATATGAAATATTACAGATGCTCAATATGTTAAAATAGGGGTTAAAATAATAAATGCATTAAATATCTTTTGACACTTCAATTACACATGTTTGTATACATATCTTTATTAATTTATTCCTTGACTAATTATGAAAATTGACTTGTGCCTTCCCACAGAGATCATTCAAATCAGATTGTAATGACATAAAATAAATGACTAGTAATACCATAAGGAAGATGAGCAATACATTTTCTATAAAATATAGTTTTTTCTTTATGCAGAATTTTACCAATCTAGCATCATTTTCATATGTTTTCCTCAAGAACTATCTTATGAAAAAAAAGGCGTGCTGATGTTAGAAAATTCACCATGAACCAAATGTTCAGACAAACAGGGGTTTGAAGATTGGTTATCTATCTATCTATCTATCTATCTATCTATCTATCTATCTATCTATCTATCTATCTATCTATCTATCTATCTATCTATCTATGCACACAAGAGCTGGGGTACAGGCCAGAGTGGCGGGAGGTGAGAGGATTCACCAGAGACAGAGTAGGGAACAGAACAGGCAGATAGACTGAAATACACTACTCAGGGGAGCAGCAGGTGAGGCAGGGGAGGTTTGCTGAGCCATGTGTGTCCCCTCCCTGCCTGGGAATCGAACTTTGGCTACTGTGCAGCAGATGCTTCACAGTGTGGTGCTCAACCACTGTACCACTAGGGAGGCCCAAAGATCGGTTATTTAGTAATATGATTTTAGAATACATGTGACAATATCAGGTCTTTATTTGCTAAGAAATAAAGATAAACTCTGACTGCCAATTGATTATCTCTTAAATTCCTGGGATTTTATGCCTAATCATAACTGTCTTTTTATGGGTGTTTTTATAGGAAATTCACTGGCCTCTACAACCACATGCTCTCCAGGAGGAGAAACATTTTGTGAAGCTGCACCAAAGGGAGGAACTTTCTAGATACATTTCCAGTTCTAAAATAATTATAGCACAAGTTTGAATAAAATCCATAATAATCTTTCCCTATTTTTGTGTTAATAAACTGATTCAACTTGGGTTGTAAAGAAATAATTTTATTTGTTGTTATCAGTTGTAAAAGTACTTCTTTTTCAATTTTATTTTTTTAAAAATTCAGAAAAAATAGGGATATTTCTAAAAAAAAATCTTAAATTCTTATTCTCATCGATATATGGATTAATCTGTTTACTGGAGAAAGACACATGTTCCTATATTTCTTTATATTTTTCAATAATGATAATTTTTTTCCTTTTATCTTCAGGGTCTGAATTTAATATCTGTGATTATTTCTATAGAATAATTATATCATGACACTCAGAATGTTTACATTACCTCCTGTTAAATTAAAATGGAAACATACTTGTTTGAAAATGCAGCAATTCTTTCCATTTTGCATAGTTTAAGACAGTTAAGGATAAAGAACTTGTTTAATGTCATTCAGACTCTCTTTATATGAAATGAATCTATGGGAAAATAAGTCTTGTTCACAGAATTAATTTCAGTATTGTAATTATCATTATTGATTCATTCTGACAAGATCATGTCTATGTACTTAATGTTATTTTAACTACTTTAAACAGGTAATTCTATTTTTTTAAAAATAGTGTCTTGTTTTTTTTCTTAGTTTTAAACATCTAGTTGACTTTATAAAGCAGGCACTACAAGAAGTCATACAAAGTGGAAGGTTTTTATAGCCAGTTTTCTTTTATCTTAAGAAAAAAAGTGATACATCATTATAAGTTTCATCCTCCAAGTCAAAAAGAGATTCAATTTCTTTTAAAAACGTTGGGCTGGAAGAAATCATACTCTTAGCCACCTTTCATATTCTAGTTACTGTAGGTTCCTGATTACTAAGAACACCAGGATTTATGTGCCAAGGTTTTTAATTTCAAATTTCTTCTACTTACACTTGTCAGAGATATTTGGACATAGGTGTTTTAGGAAACATAATTTAAAAAATATATTTCTATGACCTTTACAAGAAGTAGTGAATATATCTATTTTATATGAGAACAGACTAAACCTATTGAAACAGGGCAAACCTGAGGGAAACAGAGCACCCATTGGCTCAGTTTGTTCCTCACTGTTGCACTTATACTATTGTGTCAGAAACAAGTAACATTATTTTTAAAGTTGAGAAAGAAAGGTGAAAGTTTCCAATAATTGATCCCAATGATTTGATTTTTCCACCTGATCCTATAAAGAAATTTAAATTGGGTTATTAAACATAACACTGGAAAAACACAACATCAATTAGAGTTTAATATTTGAATTCTTCAAGTGATAGATTACATAATCTTTTGATATATTTTCTCTCAACATTGTTTTGATGTATTGGAGTTTAATTTTTGTCAAGCAATATTAAATGACAATTATATTTTAATGACACATCATGGTTTGAAATCCGCTATGTGATTTTATGCACATAATATCCACCCATACAATTACAATTTCAAGCAAATAGAGTAAACACTACTAAATTCTGCTGACTTTTAATTTTTTTGAAGTTCACACTTCTGGAGCATGTTCAAATTCAAATTTAAATTTGAGTCACTAAGAATTACATAATATTTTGACATGTCATTTATTAAGAAATGTAAATATGTGTGTAGGAGAGAAGAATACTAATATATTTTGAAACATCTAAATTACACAAATATTGATACTTGTTGTATTTGTAGAAACTAATCAAGTTATCATGTGAGAGAATACATTAGCTAATTATGACTAATCTTAAGATTACATTAAACTTGGGGGCCTCCCTGGTGGTGCAATGGGTTAAGCAACGCACTATGAGGCAGACTGCTGTCATTGCAGCACAAGTTCAATCCCTGCTGCCGGCTGGGGAGGTGACCGACATGGCAAGGCAGACCTCTCCTGCTCTGCCCGCTGCTGCCTTCGGCAGTGTATTTCTGTTCATCTGCCTGTTCTGTTCCCGGTTCTGTCTTTGGTGAGTCCTCTCACCCCCAACAACTCTGGCCTGTACATCAGTTCTTGTATGCATAAATAAATAACTCTTTAAAAAAAAAGATTAAACTTGCTTAAGATTTATGAAACACATTCTGTGTGCTCAAGTTCTCCATTCATAGTCTATAAAAAGAATCTAAAAGACCTCTGACTGTAAGAAGAAATTTGGAAATTCAGAAGTGATTTAGTTCTCATTATCATTCTGCTGGTGCACAGTACTAATAATAGCACTGAGAAGCATTACTTTTACATTAGCATAATTTTCTTCTTTATGCCACCATTATGGCTTACTTAGCTTGACAAATGACTGCTGCCCACCACCACACCTGCTACCTTTCCATGACAGCAAACAGTATTATGCTACTGAGCTCTTAGAAAGGTTAATTTCTATTTTCTGCAATTATGAATGACATGGTTAGAGGAGGCTATAGATAGTTGAATTACTGTGATTACTGTTTGCAAGAAATTATGCAAATATGTGTAAAAGCAAAGTTTGTGAAAAATAAAATTAGGCAAAACTTGATTTAGCCTAGTATTATTAATGTTATAACTCAAACTGTAAATAAAACCTCAACATAATAAAACCCAAATCTAAATGTAAATATGATTTTTTTATGAAACACAAATAGAATGCTTGTTAACATAACATTTTTACTGTAGCAACTGTTGTATTTGGTGTCACTGCTGAGGTATTCTGAAACACATTAAAATCCAGTCTTTTGTGATATATAATTTGAAAATGCTATTCTATTTTCCCCTAAGATCACCATATACAAACATGTTAAGCTCATTTTAGACCTGTATATATTTTACTTGTAGTTAAAATTTTAAAAGAATTCTTTGGTTCAGATAAGCATACATTTCTGTAATTTGATTTATATTATGGTAATATAGGCAATATCTCAATTATTCATGACTAAATATTTAAATCTTTGTTTTGACATCAATATTCTTCATGTAGAAAATTTCATCACTAAGCCATATTCCACTCATTTTTACTTTTAGTTCTTTCTTTATATGACAAAAGTTGCAAAAAAAATCAAGTTACTTTGAGGGGAAATTGGGAAGCATTTTCTGTGTTATTTAATATTATAGAACTGAATTCATGCTGATGGCTAAAACTTTGTAAAACTGTTGTGGATATGCTACTATATTATCATCAAGTTTTGCTTGCTATTACATAACATTCTAATAACATTTCAGAATTGCATTTGATGATAAATGATACTAATTAAATTTTTATTTCAGAAATTGCAACATTAAAATAAATAATCTTGTATATGTAAGAATATTCTATATTGATTGCTATACTTTCACATATAGTGTACCAGCAATAAGCCAGATGTATATGTATATGCTTTATATTTTCACATCTGAATAAACAAATGTTTAAATGTGTGAAATAGGCTATAATTCAATAAAACTATACTCATATGATAAAAATTCAAGCATGTTCCTATGGCAAAATCAATATATAAGTATATCTATTGCTCATAAGAAAATATTGTTTCAAATATTATACAGCTTCATGTGAAAATGGAAATGTGGTTGATATTAATTTCAGTCCTATTTATGTTATGCTCAAGAAAATACCTAAAGTTCAAGTAATATATTTATAAGTTTGGCTATTAGAATACTAATAGTTAAGATTAACCATACAGGGCCCTCCCTGGTGGAGCAGTGGGTTAAGCAATGCACTATGAAGCAAACTGCAGCCACTGCAGCACGAGTTCCATCCCTGCTGCCAGCCAGGGAGTGGACCCACATGGCGCAGCAGACCTCTCCTGCATCGCCCACTGCTTCCCTTAGCAGTGTGTTTCAGTCAGTCTGCCTGTTCTGCTCCCCACTCTGTCTCTGGTGGATCCTCTCACCTCCCCACACCTCTGGCCTGTACCCCAGTGCTTGTATGCATAAATAGGTAAATCTTTAAAAAAAAAAAAGATTAACCATACAATCTTTTGGGGCTATACCTTCCTAGCTATAAAAGTAAACCACATAGCCCACTAATTTGTGGTAAGGTGTGGTCATGAGACTCAATGCTATCCATCGGTATATAAAAGGTAGAATGTTGACACTCCTAGGCTAATCCTATAAGACCTTTCACATGTGATCCTCCATGCTATTTCACCTTTGCCAGCATGCCATTTAAAGGCACAGCTACCCAATAAGTCAAGTATTGAATATGGCAATACTCAGTGCTGAAGATGAGCTGTTGTTATTATATTGCTAGTAAACAATAGAAGTTTTAATTTTGTAAGAAAATGAAATAGGGCTTCCCTGGTGGCTCAGCGGGTTGAGCTGCACTGTGAAGCACCCGTGGCCCAGAAGCACGAGTTCTATGTCTGGCCAGGGAGGGGACCCACAGGGAACAGCAGACCTCTCCTGCCACTCCCATTGTTCCCCTCAGCAGTGTATTTCAGTCCATCTGCCTGTTCTGCTCCAACTCTGTCTCTGGTGAATCCTCTCACCTGCCGGGACTCTGGCCTGTACCCCAGCTCTTGTATGCATAAATAAATAAATAAATAAATCTTTAAAAAAAAAGAAAGTGAAATAAATATCAATCATATTTTGAATCATTTTGTTTTGGGTGAATATGTTTGTGCTTGAAGTTATTTATGAAAGTGGTAGTATGATCTTAACACAGACTGAGAAGACATGGATTGTAAAAATGCTAGTTAAATTTTAAAAAGTAAACATGACCTACTTAAAATTTAATTAAATTTAAAATTTAAATTAATTTTCCAGTCTTTGGTTATACTATTAGTACAACTCTTCAAATAGTGGTAGACCTTTGTTTCATGTCTTTGTTTTGGGATAAATTTTTTCATAAAATCATTGATTCATTTTGGTTAAAACTGAAGGTTTATTTTAGAAATGTAAGTTTGGCTCATCTTTCAAATATCAAATTACATCAGTCACCAAATTAGCAAAGTAGAAATATTGTCATGGCCAGAAATACAAAACACATACTTTACAAAATTCCATATCCTTTTATGATAAATATAACAAGCCAGGAATGGAAGAAAGCTTTAACCTGATAAAGGACATCTATCAAAAAAAAAATTAGTTACTTTAACTAATGATGAAAGAAATAATGTCTTTTTTCATAAGATTAGGACCAAAGTAAGGGTGTCTTATTTCAGCATTATAAAATGTTATACAGGTATTTATAGCTATTAGAAATATGGGAAGAAAATAAAGGTATACAGAATATAAAGGAACAAATAAAACTATATTTTCATTCACATGATTATTTTCATAAAAATCCAAATAAAATTTGCACATAAAACCCCAGAACCATAAGTGGATTAGTAAGTTGACAAGGTATGAAATCAAATCATATTTCTATACATTGGCAATAGACAGTTATAATTTAGCATTAAAGAAACAGTGTCACTTATTATGCCACTACAAGTGAAGTAAACATATATAAATTTAGCCTAATCTGTGCACTTAAAACTATAAAACACTAATAGGAGTAATCAAGATAACTTCTTAAAAATGAAAATATGAAGTATTGGGCCTCCCTGGTGGTGCAGGGGTTAAGTATCAGCTTTATCAAGCCACTGTAGAATGAATTTGATCCTTGGCCAGGAAGCTGACCCACATGGCACAGCGGACCTCTCCTTTTCTGGCCTGCTGCTCCCCTTAGCAGTGTATCTGCCTGTTCTGTTCCTCCCTCTGTCTCCAGTGAATCCTTGTACTCCTGCACCTCTGGCTTAGACCCCAGTTCTTGTATGCATAAACAAGTAAAATAAATTAAAAAAAAAAAAACATGGAGGATGTACACTGCCTGGTAATACTCAAGACTAAGATAGTGGATATTGTGAAAGGATACACACCTGGATCAATGGAACAGAGTCAGAAAAGTTCAGAAATAGACACATAGAAATAGAACTAGCTAAAAGAGGTATTAAGGCATAGCAAGAGAAGTGTCTTTTTATAATAAATAGTGCTGTAAAAATGGATGGTCTATATGCTAAGAAAATGAACTTTGAATTTATTCCAAAATTAACTAAAATTGGATCACAGACCTAATATAAAACATAAATTTATAAACTTATGGCAAAAAATATGGGAGGCTTTAGTTTAGTCAAAGGAGTCATTTATATATGTGTGTGTGTATATACACATATATATAATTATATTCATGAAAGAAAAAACATAAACTAAGCTATATCAAAATGAAAACCAGCTTTGTGAAATACATTCTTAGGAAAATGAAAAATAAACAAGTAATAGATTTGGAAAAAAATATTTCTAAATTACATATCTAAGGAAATATTTGTATGCAGAACCTTCAAAACTAAACAATAAGAAAACAACAACCTAATAAAAAGTCAAAATAATATCTGAGTTGAAATTCCATCAGGCAAATAAGGACAAAAAAATGTTCAACTTTCAGTTTTCAGAAAAATGCAAACTATCAGCACAGTGACTTACCAACCACACAGGAATCCCATGGCTAAAAATGGCAATACCGCATTTGTCACAACACAGACATGAACAGCACAGAGTGAAATTTAATGTATATAAATTTACAGATAAATTAAGTACATTTCCAGAAATGGTCACTTTTGTATGCTGAGGCTTCTCTCTTCCATGGAGTTGAAAACTAATTCCTAAAATTTTTACTGCTGATCCACATCTACTTAAAACAGTTAACAAAAATGACATTCAGTCAATTTATTAATATAGTTATGAGCGTGTGTTTGCATGTGCTTTTTAGGGATCATTTCCTCTCTCAGTACAAACTAGAAATTTGATACATACTTCCTAAGTTGAATGTTTCATGTCCATTTGAAAATTTCAAGAAACATTATTCAAATAAACATATGGGTCGAATATGGAAATCAATTTAAAAAGAAGATTGGGCAGAAATCCTTTATTCTCTAACTTTCTAGTCATCGCTCACAAACTTACAAACCATCAAGAAGTTACATACAGACCAAAATTACACTCCTTTGGGCAACTCTGGCTTCATAAGTATTCTGGATGTGGCCTCAGGCAGCTAAGAACTTGCCTACACTATCCCAAAAATCAACAACAATTTTTGAGTTAAAATAAAACTAATTAATCTCTAAGTAATTTTGGAAAATTTTCATTTCTAATATAAAACCTAAATGAACTCACTAAGCCATTTCAGAGAGGAAGGAGGTTGTTGACAGTACATCAGCAGGCAAATTAAAAACAAATATTCAAATAAAAAGTTGGCTCAATTCAGGGATTGCTCAGATAATAACATATCCTTAGCATATGACATAGTCATGCTTCCATTCACCATGACAATTTATTCTCAGACCCAACTTTGCTCAATGAATATATGCAAGAGAGGAAATAAAAATTGCCAGCTTATTTCAAACAACATTGAAGATATTCAGTTTTTAAAACAAGAAGCCAGGGCCTCCCTGGTTATGCAAAGGGTTAAGCGCCACACTATGAAGCTCTCCACAACCAAGGCAGCGGCAGTGTGAGTTTGATCTCCTGCCAGTGAAGTGACCCAATGGTGCAGCAGACCTCTCCTGCCTAGTTCACTGCACCCCTCAGCAGTGTGCCTTAGTAGATTTGCCTGTTCTATTTCCCCTCTGTCTCTGGTGAATTCTCTCACCCCTGTATCCCAATTCTTGTATGTACAAATAAATCTTTAAAAATATCCTTAGTAGCTTGTAGAGGGGGGAATGAGGCCTAGGTTAAGCAAGGGAAAGTTAGAAATTGGGCAGCTTTGGGGGAAGTGAATAGGTGAGACCCTGAAATAGTTAAGTCTTGCAACAAAAGGAAGGAAGACCCCAGTAGATGGAGAAAAAGGCCAGGGCATTCAAACACAAAAACTGAGCTAATGCATGCAAACTAAGGTAGAGTCCAGGCACCGAAAATTCTGGATGGACTAGATTCCAGGTACCAAAGATTCTAACTTAAATGGGACCATCAAGGAATGACCAATCACAGAAAGACTGGTAAAATTTTAGAATAATGAGGGAAAGAAGGTATATATTCCCTAAGGTTTGACTCCACCTCCGCACTCTTGCCCCTCCCAAGTACCATATACCTGGGAGTCTTTATTCTTCCCTTTGTCCTAAATAAACCTTTCTTTTCAAGACAAAAAAAAAATCTTTAAAATAAAAATAAAATAAGGCGTCTATTTTTAAATTTGAAAATAAAATATACATGACAAATTTCTGTGGAAGAAAATATGTAAGACAGTGTGGCATAATTTTCTTAGTCTAAGAAGTCAGGTATAATTTTTCTTTTTGTTTATTCAGAATATATCATGTCCTAAGGAATTATAATAAGAATGCAAAGAGCACAGTTATCTGCTTTTATTCTGTAATGGAAAGGAATTAGGGATCTTAGACTTCAAAGATATAAGCAGTCGGTTACTTCACCAGAAAAAATGACATTTTTCAGAAACAAGAAGAAATAGCAATTTGGCAAGTATGGTTTTATGACTAAGCACAGCTACACCCACATATGCATGCACACACACACATACTGAAAGGTCACACAGGCCCCTTACTCAGGCCCCTCACCCTAACCCCTCACCTCAGGCCCCAAGGGCAGCAGTTTCGAGAAGCCAACAGTAGTAACCAAGATAAGATGGTGACAGCAAGTTGCTCTTGATGTGGAACAGGATGACATATGACTCACGCAGCTCAATCCCACAATCCCAGTGGAATGTGGCCCGGGACCTGAATGCAACCTGGGGGGCTTTGATATGGATCACCACAAATACAACTTCTTCCTATCAGAAGGAACTTCAAAATTTTCCACTCTAAAGCACCCCGCCTAAAAAACCCAGCAGCCTGTAACCAGGGCACGACTTCCCCAACCCCCTCTCTGGGGATCAGAGAACCTCTCCCAGGAGCGCAATAAAAGTTCCTGCTGGTCAGAAACATGGCCTGGCTCTTTCTTTCTCTCTCTATCTTTCTCTCCCTTGCTCTCCCATCCAACCATGTCAAAACCTTTCACATACTTCCTAGAACAATGGAAGGATCACTCTTTCAGAGGCTTTATCTAGAGATCAACTATAGATTTATCAACATATAAAGCATGTGTCCATTAGAGGAAACTGGGTGTTTAAAATAGAGTGACTTTGCATTTCTTGGGCTTGTAGAGTTTCCGTGAGCACCCCAAAAGAACAAAGAACGGATACAGGGATGTAACATTCAAGTAGAGCTTTACTCTGCATGGAGGGGCCCACCGTCCAACTGAGACTCGCAGGTCTAGCTGGGGTGATCAACCACAAGGGGAAGAGGGGGTGGGCTTTTATAGCCAATTTCCCGCCATTACATAGGTTGCAGCCAATAAGCTGAGAGATCAAAGCCTGCGCAATGAGCACAGCAAATAGCTTTAAAGAGAGACAAGATTCAAAAATTTTAAACTTACAGGGGATCCATTTTGGGTGGGCTCAGGTTTCTGCCCCATACCTGGGTGCACATTCTAAGATAACATTGTTTCATCCCCCCTGCCTTTAAATGCCCAAGAGCACCTAAGGTATGTGACCAGCCTACCTGCTGATAAGGAATTAGGCCTGTAGGTCATTTTTTCAAGTTTTCAGTCAGCTAAGTTTAGACAAAGTCTGACTCTAACAGGCTGGGGCATCTTTCATTGGTGAGCTTCTGCTGGAAAAGGAGCAACTTCCTTTTTCCTCCTGCTGGGACAGCAAACAGCATCACTTCCTGTAGAAAATGGTTATTTTTCCTAAGGAGAAACTAAACCTTTTTTTTCATTTGATTGCCAGAAACATTCCTATCATTTCTCCTTTCAGTATTTTAGAATTCTGTTCCTGTACGAAATATGTGGCAGGATTCATTCCTAGGTTATTTACTTATTAAGATGAATAATGTACCCACATTTTATGTACAAAGTATATGTTGAAAGGATTTTATTATTTCTAATAACCAGATAAATTTAAAGCACAGTTAACTCAAATAATAATGTAAAAAATACAAGTCATTATATTGATTTCAAAATAGTTAACTTCTTTAGTATCTTTCCATGAGTACTCTTTAAATAAGTAAAATATTCACTTATGTCAAATGATGAGATTTGCCAAAGTGTTAAACTGGTTTATATTTTTGCTAAGCTATACTTTTCATAAGTTGAAAAATTGATGCTGTGTTCCAAGAGCAAAAATGACTATAATACATGCCAATTTGGTATTAGTTGTGTTGTTTTTTTACATGAATTATGAATTAACAAGTAAAAAGGTTAAAAAATAAATTACAATAAATAAAAAAACCAAAATCAACAGACAACTATAAATCTGAGGCATTCCCAAATGGAGGAGAAGGGAGAAGGAGCAAAATGGGTGGGAAGAGCACAAGGGACTATGGTGGTGGTGCACGGATGAATTGGTGATGGGAATTTCACAGGGATGAGAAATATACACTGTACAAAAATGAAAAATAATGTAAAATATATATAAATTTAAAAAAGAAGCACAAAATAATGGTAAAATGAAAAGCAAGTGTATTATACTTTCCTCTCATTAATTTGAAATTCAAGTTAATCTGGTCTCATGGTGATGGAATTTTCTCTCTTTTTAAAAGTGAAATAACATTGCATTATAACATTATAGAAGTTCTAACTTTTCATCATTAAAAATCAACATACTACATTAAATTAATCCATTTATACTATTCCCTATACCATTGTCTCCTTTACTTGCTGTCATCAGTCTTTCCCTGTCCCTTGTGGTCACTATTTGGTCTTATAATATAAAAGTTTTTAAAAATTTTATTTAGTTCATCTATTGTCTTCCAATGCACCACATCTGAGTGAAATAATTTACTGTTAATATTTCCTCATCTGACTTATTTCACTCAGCATAATAATACTTCCTAGGTTCACCTACGTTGTAACAAATGACAAGATTTCATCTCCTCCCCCACCATATAACTGAGTAGGGTGCTATTATGTTTATACACATCATCTCTATCTAGTCATCTGTCAGATCTTGGCTATTGTAAATAATGCTGCAATTAACATAGCAGCAACAATGCTGCTAATAAAATAACGTCTCTTTCACATAATGTTTTTATATTTGGGGAGTATATACTCAGAAGTAGTATAAATGGATAAACGGATTGTATGAAATTTCTTTTTTTAATTTTTTGAGGAATCTCCATTTAACTTTAAAATAGCTGTACCCATTTTACAATCCTACCAATAGCGTACAAGTTTTCCCTTCTTTCTACATCCTCCTCCATACATGTTATAGATAGAGTCTATCTTCACAACATGGATACAGAATGTCCCAGAATGCCTCAGTTTGCTAGATTTGCACTGAGATATTTTCTATGACATTTGAACTTCCCAGACCTAACATTAGCCCCATTGTTCTCAGAGGCAGATATTGGGGAATGGAGTGACTATAGGAATACCTTCCTCAAACAGCAAAACAAACCATCCAGAGAATGTCTGGATTGAGACACTTCCAGTCAAATGCAGTGTACCTTTTTGACTGTCTTTTGCTCCCTGTTGTGCCATTTCTAGGACCTTCGAGCCATGAGTGCTTGTGTGCACTGAAGTCAGAGTCTCTGTCTTAATAAACTGTTATTCCCAAGCAACTTCAGACTGATCCCTGGCTAGCTCCATATCTGAGTTCATTAACTCTCACCCCTAGTGGATTCCTATTGGCACCCTCACAAAGACAAATGTTTACTTGTTCTTTTTTGTCCCAAATTGTGCTGCTATCATGGACAGCCTGTAGTCTCCCTCTTCTTCAGCAGTTTCTGAACTGCAGTAACTTGTGCCTAGAGTAAAACCCAATTATTCCCACAATGTTACTCCAGGTCATCTTGCTTCTATTTTTCCTCTGAGGTTATATATTATAGCATCTTACTGAGGATTTTAGAGTCATTTCATTGTTATAAAACTTTATTCCAGGAAACATTTGAGCTGAAAGCGAGTAAGACTATTAAGGTTTTAGCTCTTGCTCAAAGCACTTCCTTTCTCAGTGTAAAGATTAATAGCAAACATTACTTGAGAATAGTACGTGTAAAAAATGCTAATTATTTACATCCTATTTGTCTTTATTGTGAACAACAATCATTGTTTAGCTTTAATATATATTTAATGTATCCACTTGTAGTTAGCTTTTAGAAATGAATCAGTAGAGAGACAGAAAAGAAATGCTAGGTGTTAATATGACTTTGGATATATAAAGTACATTTTTAAAAAGGGAATAGCTTTATAAGTAATACTCTTAAAGCCAGTAACATATTTCAAGGACTTTTGGAATTTCTCTCATCTGAGATGAGAGATTAATGAGAGCTTTAATTCTAGCTCTTTGTAAAACTTAGATTGCACCAGGTTTTCAGACCTGCTGTGATGAATTGAGTTGCTTTAATAAGAAGTGTTTTTGGTTACCCTTTCTGCATTAAAAAGAGAACATCCATTAGTGTTACAAACTTTTTGTCCTGTCTGATTTCTCAGTTTTCAAAGCTGCATTTTGAAAGGAAAGTGCTAGAAAAATATTCAAATTTTAGTTTCTTGGTATGAATCACCAAAATTTAGCAGTCAGTTTGACTCCTGTTAATGAGTCAAATAATTACTCCTCTCAGAGAACGAAAAATGACTTTTTAAAAGTTTTCTTTCTCAACCAAAGGTGATGTTCCAACATATTGAAATAACTCATAGAATTGAAAATGAATTCCTTTATTCTTTCCTCCATGGTCAAATCAGTCATAATTTCATTTAAAACAGAAGTTGCCATATCTAGATGAGTGCATTTTTATCATATAATCATTGATTTTGATAGAATTTTCTGCCACATATGCACTCAGAAAATTTTTCATGTGATATTAATTGCAAAAATAAAATTAATAAAGTGATTAAAACTGTGTAACATCTTAAATATGTGGGCAAAGGGGAAAGTTATCCATATTTTATTCATATTGTTATAATTAAGATAGATATAGTTTTAGAATATGTGAGTATAAAAAACAAAGTAATTTGAACAAAATTATAGCAGCAAAGAAATTGGGATCATGGTTTGAATTTCAAACCTGTATTATATCAAAATAAAATAGCTATAATAGCAACAAAACACAATAACTATATAGTTATTGTATCATCTATAGACTATATGGTATGCACATATATCAAGTGGTATATTTAATATATATATACACACACAGATATGTATGTATACATCTGTGTGTGTATGCACATAGACATACACACACAAATATATAGAATACATTTGGGTCCCTAATTTGAAAACTGAGTGGAGTTATTTTATTTCATATATATGTATATATTTTAGGCCCCTAATTTTAAAATTGAGTAGAGAGAAGCTGATTAGAATTAATAAAAAAGACAATCTAAATAAAATTAAAGTTAACCAAATCTCAGGCTATATAATACAATAGGAACTCCAGTTCCATAAAGAAATAAAAGCCCAAATTATTATTGATCAAAATGAATATTCATTTAAAGCAAGCAAATAAGTGTTCCAATAATATGTTCATTAAAAGCCTTGCTTTTGCTAATCATATTCACAAGCTCTTTCCAGTACCTAAACCATCTCCTCTATGAATTTCGTGATCCTTTCTGTTCATGACATATATTGCAGAAGAATCAGAATCCAAGATGGCTGAAATGATGAGAACTTGTGCTCACCTCCTTCCACAATCACAACTAAAATACACCTAAATGTGGAGTAATCTACAAGGAACAGACTTGAAATCTGGGTAGGTGAACAGAGCTTTTGCAACAAAGGATAAAAAGACCGCACCCAACAGATTGGAGCTACGGAAAGAGGCCCACCTTGAGGAGGAGTCCTCACCGTGGAGGCAGCAATGTGCAAGGGAGGAGAACTTTTCTCTGGGGAGCAGTGGGAGGGCTGTGACTAGTTCCCCAACACTGAGCGCCAGAGGAAGGGAACACAAGTTAAAGTACGGAATATGATACAACCCTTAATAGGCCATGAGCAGACTCTCTTGCCTGGGCTACAAAGCATTTTCCTTGGGTGTGCAAGCATAGGTCAATTGTAACCTCCACAGGAAGTTGGAGGGCTAGCAGGAAACCTCATACACTCCTGTTATTATAAAGACTGGGGAGTCTACTCCCTGACCTTCTTCATCTTATTTCTATTAGTTTGGCTCCTTCCCCTGTTGTCATCACTAAAGCAAAGCGGAGCTCAGAAAAGGTGTCCAGCAGGGTTTTAGTGTAGGGAGACTGTACCTTCCCTTTGCTTCCACACTGACATGAGTGTGAAATTATACAGGTTCCTTGGTTATATTTGTGTCACTTTCACCAGTCTCAGCTCCCGACATCTCACTGAGGAAACCACTTTAATTTCAACCCTTGGATGAATGCACTCCCTTGTCCGATGCAAGTCCCAGGTGCTAAGACATTTGACACAAGGCCAAAGCCAAGACCTTCAG
Organism: Galemys pyrenaicus; assembly: GCA_019455555.1. Lineage (NCBI taxonomy): Eukaryota > Metazoa > Chordata > Mammalia > Eulipotyphla > Talpidae > Galemys > Galemys pyrenaicus. Next base: position 658,498 of record JAGFMF010011620.1, read on the forward strand.
TCCCAGGTGGAGGCTCTCTGCTGAGGATGTTACTCCCAGCCTTAGCACCCAGAGTTCCTATACAGTTCCTGGAAGGTGTGAGGCTCTGACTTTCCTTCTCTTTCCAGTGTGATATTTTCTGAATCTTTTCCTGGTAGAAAGGCTGAATCTCAACTCTTCCACCCTTTTCCAAAAATGGTTGCTCTGTTGTAGGTGCCATTTTGTTGTGGTTGAGGAGCAAGAGGCAACTCTAGGATCCTGCTAAGCCACCATCCTGCCCTTCTCTCCCTCACCTTCCTGTTGATAGTTCTTTACTCTACTGAACTTGCTGTTCATTGAGCACACTTTTGCTTCATGATTTTCCTAGTTCTGACTCCACAGACCTGGAAATATATTCCCCCATATATCCTCTATAGGTCACTCCCTCAACTTATTCAATATAAGGCTCATCTCAGTAAATCCTTTCCTAAAATTTTTATTAAATATTATAGCACCTTTATTCTCCCATCTGCTATTTTTTTCCTTTATAGCACTAATCATCTAGAAAAGTTCTATAGAGTGTATTCATTTTTTTATGTTGTCTTTCATGAGAATTTAAATTCCAGAGCAAAAATTTTAAGAAAAATGTTGCTTACTGCTGTATCCTTAATTCTACAGTCATGCTTGATACACTGTTTTTTTATTATTCTTTTTATTTTACAAATATTTTCATTGTTTTTAATTTTTGTATAGTGCATGCTTTCTCCCTTCAAATTCCCACAGAATTCCCACCACCATTTCACCCATTCACCTTCACCATAGTCCCTGGTATAAGAACACATTCCCTCACCTGTTTTTATCCTTCTCCCACCCCTCCCCTGCAGAATGTCTTTGATTAAAAGTTGTCTGTTTATTTTGCTTTTTATTATAATTATTTTTTTCTCCCCCTGGACCATTATTTGTCTCCCCTACCATTTTTCATATAAGTGAAACCATCTGATATTTTCCTTTTTTGTTCTGACTTATTTCACTGATGATAATCCCTTCTGGCTCCATCCATGTTACTGTGAATGCCATGAGTTTATCTTTTTTTATTGCTGAGTAATATTCCATTGTATATATATACCACATCTTGATCCAGTCATCTATTTTATGGCATTTGGGTTGTTTCCATATCTTACCTATTGTAAATAGTGCTGCAATAAACCTAGGGGTGCAGGTGAATTCTAAAGATTCTAATTCTTTAGAATTAATGTTTTTGTGTCCTTTGGGTAGATTCCTAGGAGTAGAATTGCTAAGTCATATGGAAGCTCCATTTTTAGCAGTTTGAGGAACCTCCACACAACTTTCCATAGAGGTTGGGACCGTTTGCATTCCCACCAGTGGTATAGTGGAGTGTTTTTTTTCTCCACATCCTCACCATTTGTTGTTTCCTGTTTTTTTTTTTTTTTTTTAATATATGCCAAACTTGCTGTAAGGTGGTATCTCATTGTGGTTTTGATTTGCATTTCCTTGATTATAAGTAATGTTGAACATTTTTTTCATATGCCTGTTGGCCATTAGCATTTCCTCTTTGGATAAGTGTCTTTTTAGCTCTTCTGTCCATTTTTTGGCTGGATTGTTTACTTTGTTTTTGTTGAGTCATGTGCACTCTGTAGATATTTGTTGTCAGTCCTTTGTCAGTTGTATGGAGTACAAAATTTTTTTCCCATTAGTATGGTGTCTTTTTGTTTTAGTTAATGGCTCTTTTGCTATACAAAAGCTCTTTAATTTGATATAGTCCCAGCTGTTCATCTTTTTCTTTATTTTCTTTGCTTTTGGGGATGTGCTGAGATGCATGTCATGCAGTATTTTGTCTATATTTTCTTCCATATATTTTATGGTTTATGGTCTTATGTCCAAGTCTTTTATCCATTTTGAGTTGGTTTTGGTACATGATGTGAGGTAGTACTTTAACTTCATTTTTTTATATGCAGCAGTCCAGGATTCCTAGCACCATTTATTGAACAAACTGTCCTTGTTCCATTGAATATTCTTTATCCCCTTGTCAAAGATTAGTTGTCCATACATATGTGGGTTTATTTCTGGGTTTTCTATCTGATTCCATTGTTCTTTGTGCCTGCTTTTGTTCCAGTACCATGCAGTTTTAATTATTGTGGCTTCACAGTATGGTTTGATATCTGGGCCTGTAATAGTTCCATTCTCCTTTTTAGTCAGGAAAGCTTTGGCTATTTGAGGTGTTTTTTTGTTGTTTCATATGAATTTCATCAATATTTGTTCTATTCCTTTGAAGAGTATCATTAAAATTTTTATTGGAATAACATTGAATCTGTAAATTGCTTTTGGCAGAAAGGCCATTTTGATATTTTTTTTTGTCTTGGAAAGAAAAGTTTATTTAGTAAAAAAAGAGTTATAGAATAAAGACTCCCAGGTAGATGCCCCTGAAAGGAGCAAAGAGAGCCCATTTTGATAATGTTAATTCTTCCAGTCCATGAACTGGGGATGTCTTTTCATTAATTGTGTCTTCTTCAATTTCTTTTAAGAAAGTTTTATAATTATTTTTGTATAGTCCTTCACCTCTTTTGTTAGGTTTATTCCTAAGTATTTGATTTTTTTGGTTTCAATTGAAAAGGGATTGTTTTCTTAATTTCTTCTTCAAACTGATTATTTGCATATAGGAAGGCTATCACTTTTTGTGAGTTGATTTTGTATACTGCTTTTTTACTAAACTTGTTGATTATTTTGATTAGATTTTCTGCAGAGTTTTTAAGGTTCTCTATGTATATTATCAAGTCCTCTGTAAATAGTGATACTTTTAATTTTTCTCCTATTTGGATTCCTTGTACATCTTTCTGTTGTCTGATTATTATATTAAAAAGCAGTGGTAAGAGTGGACAACCTTTTCTTGTTCCAGCTCTTAAGGGAAAAGCTTTCAGCTTTTCACTGTTGAGAATGACATTGGCTACTGGTTTGTCGTGTGTGGCCTTTATTATGTTAAGGTACGTTCCTTCTATCCTCAGAATTTTGAGGGCCTTCATCATAAGTGGATGTTGAACTTTGTTAAATGCTTTACCAGAATCTATTGATGTAATAATATGGTTTTTATTTTTCTTTTTGTTTATGTGTTGGATTACATTAATTGATATTCAGGGGCAACCCTTGTGCCCTTGGGTTGAAACACAACTTAAAGTATGTACTTCTAAATTAGGTCACATTACAATGCACTGATTTGAGTCACCTGATGAATAATTGAAATTATTAAAATGTTGACTGTAGATCAGTAACAGAACCTGTGGTTAATATCTGTCATTATTAGATTGTGGACTCCATGGGTAACATCTGTGATTGTGTCTGCGTGTCTATCTATCTATCTATCTATCTATCTATCTATCTATCTATCTATCTATCTATCTATCATCTGCACCCATCTATCTAATATTCTTCACCAATATTAAATAAGAATAACTTGTTTTCAGTAAGACTTTTTTGTGGGGCCTCCCTGGTGGCGCAGTGGGTTAAGCAATGCACTATGAAGCAAACCACAACGACTGCAGCACGTGTTCGATCCCTGCCACCAGCCAGGGAGGGGACCCACATGGCACAGCAGACCTCTCCTGCCTCACTCACTGCTCCCCTCAGCAGTGTGTTTCAGTCAGTTCTGCTCCCTGCTCTGTCTGGTGATTCCTCTCACCTCCCGCCACTCTGGCCTGTACTCCAGCTCTTGTATGTATAAATAAATAAATCTTAAAAAAAAAAGACTTGTTTGTGAATTTTTCACTATTATTTAAATTTATTATGTGTTAGTCTGTTTATGCAGTATTTCTGTGTTACAACAACAGAAAATTTAAGAAACTCATTTAAGTGTAGAAAGAACTTTTTTTAAAACTTAAAAGCATTTCAGGGCAATTTTAAACTGTTCTTTAGAAGTTTTATTTTTTAAATTCAATCACTTTAATAAACCCTGTTTGTCAAAATAAAAGCCATCTGCAGCATTATGTATTACATTCATTGGAATGATTCATTTGCGGACAAATCAGTTGCTGTGTAATCACAGCTGGTTATTCATTTGTCTGTAAAGAAGAACCATTGCCTTTGGAGTGTTTTCACTTAGATATTTAGATTTGTCATATTTACAAACAATGTTTTCCTTACTATATGTGTAAAGAAAAGTGTAATAAGAGAGTAAATAGACATACATACAACTACACCTTAAGTAAATTCTTTCTTAATTACCTTGCATTTTATTCTAGATACATATAAAGTAATCAACAATAAATTAATGACCACAATACTTATTTTCTTTATTTATGTGTATTTGACATCAACTGTCATCACTATGGATTTCCCACCACCATTTCACCAGGGCACTATCACCTCAGTCCCTTGTGCTCTTTTAATACAAAAGGCATATGTTCATTTGACTTAGCCAATATTTAAATTATGAAACTGCCATCCAAATAAATACATTTGTACAGTCTTGTACGAGACATTTCCACAAACTCTAATTTAGTGACATCATCATGGCAAGGAATATTATCATTTTATTAATAAAGGAAATAAAGCAGCAATAAGATTTGACTTTTCCATTAATGCTAGGGCTAGAATAATGCCCTGATTCTTTTTGTTCAACTTCAATGCTTTGTCAAGTCTAAATATTATTCTATACTCTTTATCAGCAGGTCATACTTGGCTTTGTTTTTAGTGACATGAATATGTATTTACACTTGATGTCACAGACTTTCTTAAATCTGAGCTACTTTAAAGCAAGTAAAGATGACCAATAAATTAAAAGAATTATATCCCAATATTAAGAAGTAATGATCATAATATCATGATCACATCTGGAAAAGATTATGCAGATCAGAAAGTTCACAGTTTTATATTTGAGTAGTCTGTCCTCCCCATTTGGAGGACAGTAGTGTTCAGGTGTTATTTCATCAAATATTAATTTAAATACAGTATGCTTAGCTTCATAGTAGCACTTTCAATTTTAGTGTTCTAATTCCTTCACACTTCATTTTTATGGATAAACCTATCTCAATAATTTTGATGGAATAATGTATCATAAGCAATTTGTTTATCTTCCTATAATGCCATCTTTGTATCTTTGTTTCAACTTGGGTGTTGACATCAGTGTTTAACAGCAATCTATGTTTTATCAATCCATACAGGTGATAATGATGCAAATTATAAGAACTGCTGATTTAAGGTATAGACTAAACTAACCTTAAAAAGAGCTCCCATCATGAAGTGGCTCTAAGATGGAGATTTGCTTTTTCTTTAAATAGGGTCTAATGTAGGTGGGAAGTTCATCATGGTGTCACAGTCATAGGTGACTTTTAGCAGCCCAGTTGTTATCATTCTAAGGTTGTTGGAGGCTGGCTTACCAACATGTGCATAATTTTAAATGTGGGGAGTGGGGAAAGAGAGAGCAATGTTTATAGCTCCAAAGATAAATTTCTAAATCACAGGAGATTTACCATATGAAGTTTATCTTTTATTTACATGAAGTACCAAGCAGGTGCTCCTACCCAGTGGGAAGATCACTGATTAGTGATTATTCAAGGACAAAAACCCATCCTTGTAATTTCATTATTGTCAGAGTATTTCTTACAGGCTTGTCATGCTTGTCTTCTTTCAGTCTGTTGAGTGGAAAATATCACAAAAGAGCAAGTTGGGGACGATTAATGGAACAGGGTATTGGCACAGATTATTTCTAGCATAGTTTATTCTCCATAATGCTGCAATATGTGAGTGAAATCATATGGGGAAAAGTAATTTGAAAAGATAAGCGCAGGGCCTCTCTGGTGGCGTAGGGGGTTAAGCAATGCACTATGAAGCAAACCATAGCCACTGCAGCATGTGTTCGATCCCTGCCGCCGGCCAGGGAGGGGACCCACATGGCTTAGCAGACCTCTTCTGCTGTGCCCGCTGCTCCCCTCAGCAGTGTGTTTCAGTCCATCTGCCTGTTCTGCTCCCCACTCTGTCTCTGGTGAATCCTCTCACTGCCCTGGACTCTGGCCTGTACCCCAGCTCTTGTGTGCATAAATGAATAAATCTTTGAAAAAAAAGAAAAGAAAAGATAAGTGCACACTTGTTTATTGAGACATTATTTTCTTTAGCTAAGATTTAGAAACAACCTAAATGGCCCTCATAGATAAATAGATAAAGAAGTTTTTATATATATAGAGTACTACTCAGTATAAAAAAGATGACTCTTGCCATTTGTAATGTAGATGGGTCTTGAGATGACTCTGCTGACAGAAAGAAGTCAGAAGAAGAAAGGCAAATACCTTATGACTTTTCTCATAACTCTAATTTTGTTGTAATCTAGGAATTTCATCTTTGAATCCCTATCATTCCTTATTAATCTAAACTTAATCACATTCCAACTTGAGCAATAGTTGCAGAGAAAGGACATGTCTTTTCTGTGGCTATATGCCCAGCTGAAAATTGAGGCATAATTTCCTAAAAAGAAGTAGAAAATATTTGGGACTGATAAAATTTCAGTGGACACTGCAAATTTTTAAATGTAAGCTTCTCAAATATATTTATTTAATCAGTATTGGATGTGAATTGCGGGGCTAGTATTAAAATGCTGTTAATTTTCATTTAACAAATATCTGAAGAAATGAAGTGACAATGTAAATTTTCCTATTTTCCCTTTCTTCTATTTGTGATTTAGTTTTTAACATTAAGCTAAAGGTTCTTATGGTGTTCTACTTTTTATTCAGAAAGCTATTAACTTAGTAAAAAGCTTTTCAGTTAGTGCTCAAATTTTGAAGAAAGCACTTAGTAAACATTGCACAGGTCTAATTAAGCACTTTGCTTTTATTGAGGATATAGCAGGTGTTATTTTAAATAAATTCTATATGTTGATTAGCAGCTATCTCTTAAGAAGTATATGAACTTGCTTTAAGTGTTCAACTTAAAGTGTTCAACTTTAAGTGTTCACTCTTCAACAAGTGAATTATTTGCTTTCCAAGGAAATTATGTCTTTAGGGGAAATTAATATTTAGCTGGAATTAAAACAAATTGTCAAGAATAGTACTAAATATTTTCACACATATTAGCTAATACAATATTGTCATTGATAGTAAAGCTGTATTAGAAATGACTGAATAAAGGAGAGAACAGAAGGAATAGGGTGGGATGAAACCAAAGAGGGGAGAATAAAACACTGATCATACAGAAAGACAGGCCTCTAAGTTGGATTCATTTTATTTTTTAAATTTTTATTTATTTATTCTTACAATGCTTGCTTTCTTTTCTAGGTGTATTCCCCACTGAATTTCCATAACCAATGCACCCATGTACCATAGTCCCTTGTGCTCTTCCCATCCCTGCCTTGAACCCAATCCCTCTGTCTTCCCTTTAGAATATTTCTATTAATTTTTGTTTTGTTTTGTTGGGTTTTTTTGTTGTTGATGTCATTATTATTTTTGTCCTTGATCCCCTATATTCCTCGTGTAAGTGAGACCATTTAGTATTTTTCTTTTTCCTTCTGACTTATATCACTGAGCATAGTCCCTTCAAGCATCATCCATGTTTCTGCAAATGACATTATTTTGTCTTTTTTGATTACTGAATAATATACCATTGTTTATATGTACATTTTCTTGTTCCAGTCATCCATTTTTGGGCATTTGGGTTGTTTCCATAGCTTACCTATTATAAATAATGCTGCAATAAACAGGGGTGCATGTATTCTTTTGAATTAATATTTTTGTGTCCTTTGGGTAAATCCCGAGGAATCTGATTGCTCCATTTTTAGTAGACTGAAGAACTTCCATACAGCTTTCCCTAGAGGTTGGACCATTTTGCATTCCATGGCTTCATTTTTTTAATTTTATTTTATTTTTATTTATTTTTTGAGATTTTATTTATTTATGCATATAAGACCTGGGGTACAGACCGGAGTCATGGGAGTGTGAGAGGATTTACCGGAGACAGAGTCGGGAACAGAACTGGCAGACTGACTGAAACACACTCTGAGGGGAGCAGCGGGCAAGGCAGGAGAGGTCTGCTATGCCATGGCTTCATTTTAAATGAGAAAACTGGGCAAAAATAATAGAGATAAAATTTGTTGCATTAAATTCACAACAAACAGAAATAGCCTCAATAACCCTCAATAATTCCACCTTGCTTCACTGGTTAGTTCTTTTAAGCTTATCAGAAAATATTATATAAATTTTGCTTCACTGGTTAGCTCTTTTAAGTTATCAGAAAATATTATATAAATTTTCTATTCATTAATATTTCAGTGATATTAAATCTAATAACTGATTATTCTTTTGCCGAATGAACTTCTTTTATTTTAATTCCTTGAGAAGATGAACTCCCGGGTTCTCTCTTCCAGTTGTATGTCTCCTTTTCTAAAACACTTACCCCCTTAAAACTCTCCTTTCTACATAATTCCTAAATATGGCTTTGAATAATCTTTTTGTTCCTTATCAGATACAAAATGAATTGCAAATAAAAGAAATGAATAAACAGATGGGAGCAAAAGACAGTGTCTATAAATGATGCAGTAGACATTTAAGACTGTGGCTGATATATGTAGGCTAGCAATCTTCCTAACAGCAGATCCTGAATGTGCACAGAGCCACTGAGTGAAAAACAATATACAGCCACTGTAGTCTTCTCTCACCGGAATCTGGTCTTCAGCAAATGACTAATATGGAAAGTGCATACTTTTTGTAGAAACTGGCTCCCGAGAAAAAAAAAAAGAAGCAAGGAAAGGACAGAGCTAAGCTTCAGCAGGATATTTATCCCAAACTGGATTTCTGCCATTATGGAAGGATGTATGAAGAATGGCGAGCAGCCAGAAGGGCTATATTTTCTCTTGATGGGAGGAAAGCAGTATAAATGGGCATAGGCGTTCCTTGTAATGACTAGGAACTCTGGAGGTTTTATAAAGAAATATGAGACATAGACAGTATGTGACAAGTGGGTGACAGTTCCATAAAGTGGGTGAAATAAGGCAATTGATCAGAAATAACTTCCTAGGTCACACAATGGAAAATAGTACTTTCACCCAGTTACTCATTACGTGCTTACCTTTCACACCTCTTACAACTGACACAAATCATTAGTTCTTTATTGTTTGGCCAGACTAAAAGGAAAAGTCCTTGAATACAGGCTCTTTAAGCTGTATCCCCAGAGTCTGAAATAGTTTATATAATATAGAAGGCATTGTTGACTGAATGAATAAGTGAGTTTAACCACAAGGTAAATAACATAGTTAGTGATATATCAGTAGTTTATAAAAAAAGTAAGTGAAAGTACTGGGTCAGGGGTAAAAGAAATGTCTGCTTTCTAGTTTGATCAAGGAAGGTTTCAAGGATGTACAATTTGAGGTGGGCTCTAAGGAGTGCAATTGTGCTAGGTAGGTTGGGTAAGGAAAAGAACATTAAATAAAACCAAAGTTTAAAAATATTACAAGTCATTTTTGTGTTGGTTACATTTATTAGAGTTGATATTACATGGACTTCCTCCATTTAATACTGCAATATAAAGAAACATCATAAAATATATTGAAGATCTAATATCATACATTTATTTCTAAATTTATTTCCCTATTGAAATTATTAGAATTTGCTAATTTTAATACTTTATTTACATTTATGTTCCAGAGAGAATATATAGTGTGTATGTGCATATGTGTGCATACACGCACAAATGCCTTACAAGGAATATTTTTAGGACACATAAACTATATTGCTAGTGTATGTCTTTTTAATCCTAACGTACTTGTGAATTTAGAAGTGATTTTTAGCCTAAATTTTCAGAAAACTGACATAAAATTTGGATAGCAGGAATATGGTTTTTCTGCATTGCTCTAATTTATGTCTTCCTTTTTTTCTTTTTTTTTTTAAAGATTTATTTATTTATGCATACAAGCACTGGGGTACAGGCCAGAGGTGTGGGGGTGGGGTGAGAGGATTCACTACAGAGAGCAGGGAGC
>JAGFMF010011620.1:670901-682200 GCA_019455555.1 Galemys pyrenaicus
GACCTCTCCTGCTGTGCCCGCTGCTCCCCTCAGCAGTGTACCTCCGTTGATCTGCCTGTTCTGCTCCCCGCTTTCTGTGGTGAATCCTCTCACCCCCCCATATCTCTGGCCTGTACCCCAGTGCTTGCATAAATAAATAAATAAATAAATCTTTAAAAAAAAAAAAAAGAATATTTGATTGAACTGGGAAAGTGCTTACCGGGTGCCATCATTGTAGGGCAGAGAGTTATGGGTTAGGGACCCCCCAAAATCTCTCTGTGGAACTACAAAAAGGCAATTTGAACAGATGGAGGTGAGCTGGAAGGTGCTCCAGAGCCAGGATTTGTGCATGCCTGAGACCTGGACCCGAGAGGGGATAACTCACCAACGGGGACTGCAGGAGTGCTGAGAGAGCACGTACCAGATGCCATTACCACAGGGCAAAAGCTGCAGATCAGGTATCCCACAAAACCTCTGAGTGTAACTGGGTTGAGCAGACAGAGGTGAGCTCTCGGCCTGCCTGAGATTTCGAACTGAGAGGGGATCTCTGGACTAGGTGGGCTGCAGTAGCACTGGGAAAGAGCTCACTGGGAACCATCATTACAAGGCAGGGAGTTGTGGGTTAGGACCCACCTCTCTGTGGAACTACGAGAAGGCAATTCAAGTGGACAGAGGTGAAGGTGCTCCAGGGTCAGAATTTGCATGTGCTTGAGATCTGAACCCAAGAGGGGATCCTGCACTTAGACGGTCTGCTGGAGCGCTGAAAGAGCATACATCAGATGTTCTCTACAGCAAAAGAAGTATTAACCAAAAGAGACACCCTACTGACTGGGAAAAAAGTTTTGCCATCCACACAAATGATAAGGGACTGATCACAAAGATCTACAAAGAACTCACAAGACTCAAGAAAAACAAAGTAAATGATCCAGTCAAAAAATGAACAGAAGGACTTAAAAGACAATTCTCCAAAGAGGAGATGTGATTGGCTAACAGGCCCATGAGGAAATGTTCAACATCCCTCATAATTAGGGCAATACAAATTAAAACCATGATGAACTATCACCTTACACAATTAAGAATGGCACATATTAAAAAAAAATCCAACAAATGTTGGTGAGGATGTGGAGAAAAAGGAATTCTACTACACCATTGGTAGGAATGCAAGTTAATTCAACCACATGGAAAGCTGTATGGAGGTTTCTCAGTGTACTAAAAATAGAGCTACAATATGACCCAGCAATTCCACTCCTAAGGATATATCCAAAGGACACAAAAACATAGATCCAAAAGAATACCTGTACCCCTATGTTTATTGCAGCACTATTTATAATTGGTAAGATTTGGAAACAACCCAAATGCCCAAAAATAGATGAGTGGATCAAGAAGATGTGGTGCATATACACAATGTATACTATTCAGCAATCAAAAGGACAAACAAGTCATTTGTAGAAACATGGATGGAGCTAGAAGGAGTTGTGTTCAGTGAAGTAAGTCAGAAGGCAAATGAAAAAGTATCAGATGGTTTCACTTTTAGGAGGAATACAAAGGAACCAAAAATGGGCTCAGAGAAAAGAACAGTAACAATAAAAAAAAAAATCACAACACAACAACAAAAAAAAAGACAGATAAATCAGAGGCACTTTGGTGTGGGGGGAGGGAAAAGGACTGGGATGAAGGCAGACAGAGCACAAAGGATTGAGGTGATGGTGCACTGGTGAAATGGTGGTGGGAATTCTATGGGGACTGCTATTGATGGCAAATAAATAAATAAAAAATTCTACTTTAGGAACAAGAAAAAAAGAGTATTTGATTGACACAATTGATAATGCTGATCTACTAGATATATAGAGCACCATATGTATACATGTGGAGCAATTATATTGTTTTTAAATACAGAAATATTATTAAAGGAAAATATAAATAGTAAATATATAAAATCATAAGCATATTATATATTACATTATGCCAATATATTAATATTTTTGTTGAAGTGAATGCTTCTCTAGAAAGAAAAATCTATAGAGCAATCCTTATAAGTAATTGGAAAGGCAGCTAAATATCTTTTAATTTATTCTCTTAAATAACTTAGGAATCTATGATGATACTATTGGTGAAGGTTATTGAACTTTTCCTAAAAGAAGTGAAGTGTCTTTTGGAACTCTCATTTCATTATGAAGCTTGAAAAGAACAATGAACACAAAGAGAAAATTACTGTTTTTTTCATCCCTTCCTAAAGGTATTATTAGCTGAATCATTTCAAATAAAAACCACAGGATTCCAGCAGGTGGTAAAGACCTGGTCCAATGCTTTCAGGATTCACTTCAGATTTGTGAAAGAGAGCCAGATCTTTCTTTCTTTTTTTTTTTTTTTTTCATTTTAAAAGTAATCCTGTTTCCACACTGCTCTAATTTGAATATTATGCTAATAAAAGCAAATGGACTCACCTCCACACTAGCTGCTCATGAACCCAAATCAACTACGTGACTGATTAGAAGCTGCATCTAATTCTCATCAAGATGTTTCCACTGTGTGGTTTCAGAGTTTCTGAAAGGATGTAAAACATTTACATTTAATATTTTTCTTTAACCTTTTAAGTAAATTATTTTTGTAAACACGTTGAGTTATTTTTAATAGTCAATAATCAACATAGCTGATTTAAATGTGTTACTTTCTAAGTTGAGAGTTCTTTCCCTGAGAGGCTGTCTTCCCTGAGGAAGAGTAAAAAATACATTGGAGAGAATTTTTGATGCCAGAGGAGGAACACCAAACCATTTTGGACAGCTCCTCACACATGAATTGCTAAAATAAAAGCTGATTCTTTTCCATTCTTTGCTGAAATCATCTCTGTGAAATATTAGGACTTTTTTTTTTTTTAACATGAGTGCTAAAAGAATCTAGGTATGTGCTAAAAACTGCAAAACTACATAGACTGACAACACAAGGCAGAAGACTAATTTTCTGTGGGCAGTCACCATACCTGAGGATTAATTTATGGAGATAATGAAGGTATGACACGTTTCTAAGCTAAAAAAGCAGTTTTTAAAATGTTTCTGTAACTTTCCATGTCAGGCTGAAATTGTCCTTCTAAGAAAGCCTACATATAACAGTATGAAAAAAACAAGTCAGATATTTACACCATATTATGTTGAATGGTTTTCTGTGACCTGCTTTATAGATTGCAGTTCAACTAGCCTTTATGTCCTGCTGGTGAATTTTCCAGTATTTCTATTTAGCTTAGCTCTAGAATTTTTTACATGATGATTCTTATTTTTTTGATACAAATATGTAATTACTTTTCAGAAGCAAGAACACCAGGCCTGGTTTTTTTCTAATATTTCTATTGAGTTAGTGTTCATTTTGGCAGTTGCTATAATTGCATATTACTCAATTTCAGCACACTGGCCAGAAAAAATAAAATGGGAACTGGTGAGGCACAATTTTGATTCACATACTAGTTTTTCTATAAATTATTTCATAAGCACAACACTTCTTGCTCTCCAAAGGGTTTCAAAACACTACGAAAGGAATATAATCAAAAGTATTTTCTAATTCAAGGCAAAACAAATGGAAGAAAACTAAAATATAAAAGGATCAAAGCACTTTCTATAATTATACTGTCAAAAATGTTACATTTGCCCTAATATGGCTATATGTTTTCAATAGTACTTATTTTTAATGTTTAATTATTAGTGACTAAAGTATACTATTCTTTTTTTAATTTTATTTTTTTCTACTCCTTATTCATGTATATGTGACATCATTTGTAGTCCCCATGGATTTCCCACCACCAGTTCACCAGTGCACCATCACCTCAGTCCCTTGTGCTATTTTTGTCCTCATCCCATTTACTCTCCCTCCCCCTCTCCCCAAAATGTCTCTGATTTGTCTTTTTCTCTTTATTTTTGTTGTGTTGTGAAATGATTTTTGTTGTTGTTGTTGTTATTGTTCTTTTCCTTGATCTCTTATTTGGCTCCCTTATATTCCTCCTAGAAGTTAAACCATCCATTATTTTTCTTATGCCTCCTGACTTATTTCACTGATCATAATCCCTTCTAGCTTCATCCATCTTTCTACAGATGACTCTAGTTTGTCTTTTTTGATTGCTGAATAAGATTCCATTGTGCATATGTACCATATCTTCTTGATCCAATCATCTATGTTTGGGCATTTGGGTTCTTTTCACCTATATATAATGCTGCAATAAACATAGGGTTGCAGGTATCTTTTGAATCAGTGTTTTTGTATCCTTTGAATATATCCTTAGAAGGAAGATTGCTGGGTCATATAGTAGCTCCATTTTTAGTAGGCTGAGGAACTCTATAGGGTTTTCCATAGTGGTTGGATTAACTTGCATTCCCACCAGCAGTGTAATAGAGTTCCTTTTTCTCCACATCCTTGCCCACATTTGTTGTTGTTGGTTTTATTAATATGTGCCATTTTTACTGGTGTAAGATGATATCTCATTGTGGTTTTAATTTGCATTTTAACTGAGGGATGTTGAGCATTTTTTTACATGCCTGTTGCCCTCTTTGGAGAAGTGTCTTTTAAGTTCTTCTGCCCATTTTTTGACTAGCTTGTTTACTTTGATTTTCTTGAGTCTTGTAAGTTCTTTGTAAATCTTTGTGGTCAGCCCCTTAACATTTGTGTGGAGGGCAAAACTTTTTCCCAATTAGTAGGGTGTCTCTTTGTTTCAGTTAATATTTATTTTGCTGTAGAGAACTTTTTTAATTTGTTGTAGTCCCAGCTGTTTATCTTTTCTTTCATTTTCTTTGCTTTGGGTGATGTGTCTTTAAAGACATTTTTGAGATGTATGTTTTGTAAAGTCTTACCTTTGTTTTCTTCTATCTATTTTATTATTTCAAGTCTTGCATTCAGTTCTTTTATTCATTTTGAGTTGATTTTTGTACATGGTGTGAGGTAGTGGTGTTGTTTCATTTTCTTTGCATGTGGTGGTCCAGTTTTCCCAGCATGATTATTTGATTAAGCTGTCCTTATTCCAATATATTCTTTGCTCCTTTGTCAAAGATCAGTTGTCCATAAATGTGTGGTTTTACTTCTGGGTTTTCTAGTAGGTTTCATTGGTCCGTATGTCTGTCTTTGTTCCAGTACCATGCTGTTTTAATTATTATGGCTTTGTAGTAAAGTTTGAAGTCTGGAAGTGTGGTACCTCTGTTCCCATTCTTTTTAGTCAGGAGCCTTTGGGTTAATTGAGGTTTTTTGTGTCTCCATATGAATTCCATCAATATAACAGATACTTTTACTTTTAAGAAAATTAAATAAGGTGCCAAATTAAAAAAATAACAACAATAAAAACAAAACCAAAACCACAACACAACACAACACAACAACAACAAAAAAAAAAACAAGGGCAAATAAGAAACACTTTGTGTGTGTGGAGGGGGAGGGAATGAGATGAGGGCAAAAAGAGCACAAGGGACTCAGGTGATGGCATTGGTTAAATGGTGGTGGGAAATCCATGGGGACCACCATTGATGTCAAATATATATATATATTAAGAAAAAGAAGAAAGAAAAGAATTAAAATTTTTAAAAATTGTCCTATTTCCTTGAAGAATGTCATTGAGATTTTTATTGGAATCTCATTGAATCTGTAAATTGCTTTTGGTAGGATGGCATTTTAATGATGTTGTTTCTTCCAATTCATGAACAGGGTATGTCTCTCCATTTCTTTGTGTCTTCTTCTTCTTTTAACAATGTTTTATAATTTTCTCTAAATAGGTCTTTTGTTGCTTTTGTTAAGTTTATTCTCAAATATTTGATTTTTTTGGTTTCAATTGTAAAAGGGATACTTTTCTTGATTTCTTCTTCTTCATATTGGTTATTTGTATAAAGGAAGGCTACTGACTTTTGTATGTTGATTTTGTATCCCTCTAATTTGCTAAACTGGTTGATTGTTTTAATTAGATTTTCTGTGGAGCTTTTAATTTTCCAAGTATATTGTCATATCACCTGCAAATAGTATAGTTTTACTTCTTTCCCTATTTGGATTCCTTGTGTGTCTTTTTCCTGCCTTATTGCTCTGGCTGGGACTTCCTTCATTATACTGAATTGCATTGGTGAGAGTGGGCATCCTTGTCTTGTTCTGATCTTAAAGAGAATACTCTGTTTTTCACCAGGATATTGGTTGTGGTTTGTCATAGATAGCTTTTATCATGTTGAGGTATGATCCTTCTATTCCAAGGATTTCAAGGGCTTTCATCTTGAATGTTTGCTGAACTTTGTCAAATGCCTTCTCTGCATCTATTGATATGATCATATGGTTTTTATTCTTCTTTTTATTGACATGTTGGATTACACTGATTGATTTTTGGATGTTGAACCATCCTTTTGTCCCTGGAATGAATCCCACTTGATCATGGTATATTATCCTTTTGATGCATTGGATTCTGTTGGCAAGGATTTTATTGAGGATTTTTGTATCAGTATTTATTAGAGAGATTGGCCTATAGTTCTTTTTGTTGTTGTTGTTGTCTTTGTTTGGTTGGTATTAGTGTAATATTGACTTCATAGAATGTATTTGGTAGTATTCCATTTTTCTCAACTTTTTGGAAGAGTTTGTGTAGGATACGTACTTGTTCATTTCTGAATGGTAGAATTCATTTGTGAAGCTGTCTGGTCCTGGATTTTTGTTTTTGGGGAGTGTTTTGATGACTACTTCCATTTCACTGCTTGTAACTGGGCGGTTTAAGTCTTCTATGTCTCTTTCTCTAGCTTTGGATGGTTGTATCATTCTAGGAATGTGTCCATCTCTTCTAGAATGTTAAGTTTGTTAGTATAAACATGTTTATAATTCCCTCATTGTTCTTTTGATGTCTACTGAGTCTGTTGTGATTTCTCATCTTTCATTTGTGATATTTGTGATCTTATTTATGTCTGTTTTCGCTCTTAATTCTTTATAAGTCTGGCTAGACGTTTGTCTACTTTGTTTATTTTTCAAAACCAACTTTTAAAGGTTCCACTGATCTTTCAGATTTTTTTTTTAATTTCTATTTCATTTATTTCTGCTTTAATTTTTATTACATCCTTTTTTCTACTGGTTTTTAGATTCTTTTGTTGTTCTTTTTCTAGTTCATTTATTTCTGCTTCAATTTTTATTATTTCCTTTCTTCTACTGGTTTTTGAATTCTTTTGTTGTTCTTTTTCTAGTTCATTTATTTCTGCTTTGATTTTTATTATTTCCTTTCTTCTACTGGTTTTTGGATTCTTTTGTTGTTCTTTTTCTAATTCATTGAGATGGGAACTTTGGTTGTTTCCTTGGATTCTTTCTTGTTTATTGATTGATGTGGGCTTGTATTGCTTTGAACTTCCCTATTCTTGCCTTTTCTGCATCCCATACATTCTGAAATGTGGTGTTCTCATTTTCATTCAGCTAAAAGTAATTTTTAATTTCTTCTGTGATCTCTTCTATAATCCATTGGCCTTCCAGTAGTGTGGTTTCAATCTCCCTGAAGTGGGTGAGTTTCTTGTTTTCTTTTCATAATTTGCATCTAGTTTGATGCCTTTATGAGCAGAGATTATAGTTGGAATGATTTTGATCTTACTGTATCTGTTGCTGTTAGTCTTATGGCCCTATATGTGATTGATTCTGGAGAATGATCCATGTGCAATTGAGAAAAATGTGTATTCTGATTTTTTTGGATGCAGTGTCCTATACGTATCTGATAAACTCATGAAGTGTAGGTCTTTAATTAGGGCTCTAGTATCTTTGTTTATTTTTTTCTTGTTGATCTGTCCATTGGTGAGAATGGGGTGTTAAAGTCTACTATTATATATGTATTTTCTCTAATGTTTTCTTTTGGAGCTGATAATAAGTGTCTGATATATTTTGGTATTCCTTTGTTTGGTACATATATGTTGATGAGATTATGTCTTCTTGATGTACTGTCCTCTTGACCATAATGTAGTATCCTTCTTTGTCTCTTATTACTTTTTTTAGTTTGAAGTCTATTTCATCTGATATAATTATAGCTGTTCCTGCTTTCCTTTTTGGTCTTTTAGCATATAGAATTGTTTTCCAACCTTTTACTTTCAGTCTACATTTGCCTTTTGTGGCTAAATTGGAATTTGATTTATAATCCAGCCTGCTACTCTGTGTCTTTTTGTTGATGAATTTAGTCAATTTACATTTAGAGTTAAAATTGTTATGCTGGGATCTGTATTTGCCATTTTGACTTTTGTGATTTGTTTTCCCTTGCCTTATACTGTTCTTTTATTTATTCTTCTGTTGATATTGGTTTTAGAACTTCTTGTAGTATTTTTTGGAGTGAGGGTTGGTCATGCTGAATTTCTGTAGTTTCTGTTTATCTGAGATGGTCCATATTTTTTCTTCATATACAGAAGAAAGCTTTGCAGGATAAAGTATTTGTGGTTGGCATTTGCTGTCCTGAAGTTTTTCGAATATGTCCCTCCATTGTCTTCTTGCCTGTAGTGCGTCTTCACAGAAGTCTGATGTTAGTCTGATTGATTTTCCTTTATAAGTTATCTGGTTTTTTTTCCCCTTTTAAGCTTCATTATTTTCTCCTTGTCTTGGACTCTTAGGAGCTTTACTAGTATGTGTCTTGCCGTAGCAATCTTTCCATCATAGAAATTTCTAGTGCTTCTTGCTGCTTGTATTTCTATTCTCAGCTCCCTTTTTAAGTTTGGGAAATTCTCTTCAATTATCTCTTTGAACACATTTTCATTTCCTTTATCTTTCTCCTCTCCCTAGGGATTCCTATAACTATTATATTTCCTTTCTTCATGGTGTCAGAGAGTCCCTGAGGCATTTCTTGATTTTTTTTTTTGTGGAAATCTCTTTCCTTTTCTATTTTTATTTTCTTTATTTCTATGTCTTTGAGAGTACTAATTCGTTCTTCCATTTCATCCTTTCTATTTTCATTGCTTTTCTTATTTTCTTGCATTTTTTTCATTTCCTTCTTTAGAGACTCAATTTCATTCTTCAGTTCATTAATTAATTTTATCACATCATCCTCTTTCTTTTTGTGATCTTTCAGTTTTTTAATCATGATGATTTTAAATTCTTTTTCTGGTAGGCTGAGCAGCTCTTTCATGTTTCATTTGTTGGTTTCTTTTATTTGTTTTTCTTTTGTGGTGTGGCTTTCACCTGGGGGCTTACTTTATTGTTTATATTTTTTCTTCTCCCTGATCTCTGTTTTCTAATTTGACCTATTTGCTGGAATATTGTATTGCTGTTATTCACGGGCATCTCTTCTGGGTGTTCCTTCTGGCATATCAGTTGCTGATAGTCATATTGTGCTGCACTCTATGTTCACACCCCTCAGAAGTAGTGGTGTTTTGGATATATTGGTGAATTCTTCCCCTGGTATTTCCCACACTTTTTATTTCCTCTGCTTCAGGGGGTAAGTGGTGGGGATCCTAGCTTCTGACTGTGGCTGGGAGCTGCAAGGCTTCAGTGGTGGTTGTTATCCTTTTCAGGTTCTGGATGTTAAGACTGAGGGCTGTAAGGCCTCATCAGTGAGGATCATTGCTTTGCTTGGGCTTTTGCTGTTTTGGCCAGAGGCTGCTGGGTCTGGGAGGTAGGCATTCTTCTGCTCAGCTTCCAACCTCTATGGTGGAGGCTGCAGAGTTTTGCCAGATTGTGTTGCCCTTCTTGGTGTCTGGCTGTGATTTTCTGTCCTTAGGGGTGGGCGTTGCCCTACTCCCTTTCCTGCAGCTTTGGCTGAGGTAATCAGGTTTTGGAAATTGTGCATTGTTGTCCTGTTCCCTTGGATTCCAGCAGCTTCTGCTCTGTGCTGCTGGTTGGGGATGGGCATTGGTCAGTTCACTCAGTTTCTGGCCACCTCAGCTATAAACTGGGCTCCCTCAATTTGTGGTGGCTTCAGCTGCTAGCCACTGGAGGTGGGTATGGCCTGCTCCTTCATGTTCCAGCCGCTTAGCCCTGCTGGGGTGGATGTTGCTCTGCTCCCTTAATCTCTAGCTGCTTCAGCTTCTGGCTGGGGGTAGATGTGGCCTGTTCATGGCTGCTCGTTGGGGTGGGTGTGCAATTCCTAGATTTCAATGATGTTGCCCTTTATGGAGCAATTCTCTCTGCCTGTAGAATTACCCACCAGCATTGCCCACCCTGCCTGGCTCAGCTCTGTGTCCAAAATTTGGGGTCCAGAGAGGCCCCTTTTAGCTCTGTGCTCAGTATCCCATTGTCCCCTGATCAGCCATGGAACTTTCCCCCTAGTCTCACCTCCGTGGGTAATAGCGTGGTCCCTAAATTTCAATGATGGTGCCCTGTATCGGGACTGTTCTTTTTCCCCATAGAATTACGCACCAACATTTCCTTCCCTGCCTGGCTCAGCTCAGTGTCTGTGGTTCAGGGTCTAGAAAGGTCCCATGTAGCTCTGTGCTCAGTATCCCATTGTCCCCCATTGACCTCAAAATTTTCTCTCCAGACTCTGTTCTGGAGGTGGAATGGTGCTCTGTATCATGGCAGCTCTCTCCATCTGAATGGATGGCCCGCCAGCCAACGTTTCCCATACCACCTTGCTCAACTCCATGTCTATGTCTTGGGGTCAGAAGAAACCCCTTTTAGTTTCATGCACAGTATCCCTGCTTGGCTACGGAGTTTTTCCTCTTTCTTGGCTCTGAGGGTGGGGGGTGGGTGTTGCACTCTCCAGCTTTCAACAGTGGTCCCAGTGCCAGGGCTCTGCACTCCACAGGGTGACCTACCAGGGGCCCTTCTCCCTTTGTCCCTTTAGGTGTAGTTCACTTAGATTTTTTCCCCTACCACTTATATTTGGTCTGATGTTTCTAGTATGGAAGTTTATATTCACCATTCTGGTTGCTCAGTGTTCCTTTAGGGGGTGTCTGGAGCCGAGGACTCTAGTGTCTTCACTCTGCTGCCATCTTTTTTCTCTCAATCTAAAGTATACTATTCTTAAGAATTAAATCCTATTATGGAAGGAGAAGCCCTCTTCTGTTAAACTAGTATAAATAAATGAGAAAAACAAACTCCTATGATTGTTATTAAGATTGCATTGAAAATTTTAGAAATTTCAAAGTTTTTTTTGACATTGTACCATCTAGATAGAAGTGATGATAGATTTACAAAATGAAAAAAAAGTCTAGACAATTACATAATTAATAAAGAAGGAAACATTCCCAAATAGTTGCAAAGTTACTACTAGGATTTTAATTAAAGTTGTAATTAATCATAGAATATTTAAATGCTTCCATTTTGTATTAAGGTAAAATTTTAAGATTTATTTATTTATGCATACAAGCACTGGGGTACAGGCCAGAGGTGTGGGGGGTGAGAGGATTCACCACAGAGAGCGGGGAGCAGAACAGGC
>JAGFMF010011620.1:682937-746843 GCA_019455555.1 Galemys pyrenaicus
CCTGGCCGGCAGCAGGGATCGAACTCGTGCTGCAGTGGCTGCGATTTGCTTCGTAGTGCGTTGCTTAACCCACTGCGCCACCAGGGGAGGCCCAACTCACACTAACTTTTGAATGCTGGGAGGATGCATTGCAGGGAGATGACAGTTGTGCAAATAATTTCCATTGTAACAGATCCTGCCACTCAAAGTGTCAACATACAAAGAAATAAGCAAGCAAGAAATACAGAACAAGAGTGACAACTGAATCTAGTCTTCTCACATTATCTGAATGCGCAACATTTAAGACTGGGAGGGGTGTTCTCTTGGAAGATGAATTCATAGTGGCTGATCTCTCTACTGAATTTATGAAAGCCTAGATCTTGAGAGTTGTGTCTAGGCAAAACACTAATAATTATTGGCTATATGATTTTAGATGCTTTCCTCAATATTTTTTTCTAATTTTTCATGAGTAAAAAGGTGATAGGTAACCATTAAATATGATCATTTTGCAAATCAAATAAAACTATGAGTAAAACTATGAGTGGGATCGATCAAAGGAAACTATGAATGGGAAGATCAAAGGAAACTATGAATGGGAAGATCAAATCCAGTAATTACTATTCTTCCATTTTAAATACTATGTAACTCAACTCATATCTGCATCTGTAAATAATCTCACAATGTGATCCATCCAATTGTACATTCTTCCATGATACATATATTTTTAATTGAAAATCACAATGACACAAAATAAATACCAAGGATTTTAGTATAACATCTAAATATGTGAAACATTGACCTTTCACAATTTTTCCCTCTTTAAATAATGTACTTATTTTTTTCCTTAAAGAAATCATAGATTTTCCTGTTAAGCTTGTTATTATATTTCAACACAACATTGTAGGTGAAATGTAGTCTGCCCTGTAAAATCTTATGTGTTGCCATGCACATTTTAAAATTATTTTCTAGGCCATATTTGAAGCAAAAATGAATACTTGAGCTTACTCCCTGAAAAGGATATTTTCATGTGGTATTTTATAATATTGCTTTGTTAAACTTGGAATAGCATATTGTTGTCCCTTTATCATGCAAATTATTTAAAAATTATTAAATTCACATGCAAAGCACATTCATGTAAGTAGAGGGAAATCAACATTTACCTTTATTCCTCCAATTAATATAAATTTAAAGAAATTTAAACTATATCTTCATTTATCCTGAAAAGGAAAAATATGCCACCCCAAAATACGCCACTTTGTCACTTGGATTTGTTGAACTGAAGACAATCAGGTTAATAGTAAAATTGTATTATCATGCATCACCTAATTCTTTGACAATGAATAATTAAAAGAATGTCATCGGGTGTTCAAAATGATGACAAATGAGAATGGGAAAATCTACATGGAATTAAATGGTGCACAAATTATCCATAAAGTAGGCAATCTAGAGTTATTGGATTATCACCTAAATGTAGTGAAGGACTATAAATATATATATAGGTATTATTGAACTTGTGACAGAAAGTGCAATTCTAGAGAAGGAAAAAAATAACCTCAGTCTATATAAGTTAAGAATCAATTTGAAACCTGGTGTTTGGTGGTAGAATTAATTCATTTTGTAGCTTGAATAATCCCTGCAACTGTTCTCCATATTTGTCTTGGAATATGTCCTAAACTGATAAATACACAATCAGAGTGAATGAAAAGAAGGAAGCCACCATGCAAAGACCTCCAGAAGAACATTCCAGGTACAAAATAGGTCAGGTGGAAACTAGTTTATCTTTCTAGGAGAATTTCACTCTATATTATCTCTTGTTCTTGCAAAATAAAAAGGAGAAAGCCAAAATTAAAGAATCATTTAATAATTCTTTAGCATCTTATACATCAGACATTGTTCTAGGTGAAATACAAATGCAAACAAGATAGGTTTCTAGCTGAAGTAAGTATTTTATCAAGAGGAGGACAGTTACTTAAGTGTATTATTGTAGTAAAAGTTGACAGACTTTCAAATAAAGGTGTCATGAAACAACTGTGGAACCCATACTGGAGAGTATTAAATTTTGACATTCATTCTAAGGAAAAATGATATTGAAGTAGGAAATTTGAAAGATAAGATTGCATGCTGGGAGCTGTAAAAATAGGGTTGTGAGGTAATACTCATGGAGGCATTGTTACAGGGCAGGGAGAGGAGCACCCCAGAACCCCCAAGCCTGCCCTCTCTGAATGGGTTCTGCCATCCGCCGCATTAAGACAAACACATAAAACCTTTAATGGAAAGGAACTTTAATACAATTAGGGTACAATACAGAAAGGACAAAGAACATAGTTACTAAGTGAAGCATCCCAAGTTACCCCTCTCCTTGAGGGTAAAAGTTCAGCCAAATAGCATTGGCCCAAAGCAAGGCCCAAAAACCTGCCACACATCTAAAGGACCTTTCAGTAGAGACCCATAAAAAAGGGTCAGAAAGAGTCAGACAAATCTGGGAGAAAAAGAGCAAAATTAAAATTAAGATGACAGCTGCCATTGTTAACTTCCCCAAGGGTCTCTCACCCACATCTGTTCCAACCAGTCCAAGACCAAAAAACAAGCACAGTTTTTTCACATGTCCCTCTGCTCCACGTGCCTCCTCCAGGTCTCCTTGCTGTTCTCCATCTTCCTTTCTTCCTTCTCTCTTCTCTGCAGAAATCTTCTTCTTCTCCTCAGCTCCACCCACTTAGGGCGGAACCAGGATTTTGGAACTTCCCCTTTTCCTGGGATGACCCTGTTATAGCATCATGTGGAAATGCAAAGAGGTGTGAAGGCATCTTTCTATGGTGGAACAAACTCTGCAATAGAGATTGACTGTAGTATGTGTGGTGAGGAGTTATCTGACATGATTTCAGTATTTTGATACATGAAGAATGTGAAGATAAACGTGAAGACATCCTTTTACTGTACAATGTTGAGGTGTTAATTCTGTGTAACAATAACATAATTACTGATGTCTGTGCATCTTTAAGAAATTATTAGAAGTTTTAAATATCAAAAATCAAATGGAATGTGTTGTTTCATATTTATTTCATTTGCTATCTGTGGAGCTCATTTTTATTTTTCTACTTCAGCTAACAATCTAGTTTTATTTACATTTATACTTTATCGATTTAATGACAAAGATGTATAAGCATTTACAAAATGCTACTAAATAGGTAATGTTTCATCTTTTATTTAATGAATAAAATTATCAACTTCTGTTAGTGAACTTAAAATATGATGTCTTCTTTTGTTCTTTATTTACAATTTTTATAACACAGCATTTGATTGTACACCAGCACTTTTTTGTATGGGCATAGATATTGCTTCTGGCTAACCACACTTTGATTGATGCAGATGTTGAGTCTAATTTAATCTGAATTCTCTATGGATATTAGTAATTAAGACACTAACTGTTGCCTGGGGTTGTGTTAAACTTTTATATTTCAAAAATGATCTCTCATAAACACAGGGTTAAATTTCATTTTTACTCACCCCTGGCTTTTCCCTCAGGTCTTGTGTGGATTAAAAAAAAATTCATTATTACTCAAAATAAGGAATAATAAAAATTTTGAGAGTAAATTTAAGGTATATACATTCTTTATTTTTTAAAAAAGATTTATTTATTTATTTATTCATACCAGAGCTGGAGTACAGGCCAGAGTCATGGGAGGTGAGAGGAGTCACCAGAGACAGAGTGGGGAGCAGAACAGGCAGACTGACTGAAACACACTGCTGAGGGGAGCAGCGGGCCAGACAGGAGAGGTCTGCTGCGCCATGTGGGTCCCCTCTCTGGCCAAGTATTGAACTCACGCTGCTGTGCAGCCACCAGCTTCACAGTGCGGCGCTCAACCCGCTGTGCCACCAGGGAGGCCCCAAGGTATATATATATATATTCTAAAGGAATACAATTTTGAATCAACTAACTCAACTGAAATCTTCAATTACCTTAACACAACATGCTTTCTCCAAAATGATGTCCATGACTCTCAGCACATGCCACAGTGCTGCTCAACACCTCGCTTCTCTGTACACTCCACTAATTTTAAGTTGGTAGTGTCTGCATCTCAGTGCCTTGTACCCCAAAACTACTTTCAGAGCCTCCTTCACTTGTCCCTCAAACTACTCAGGTTTTAATTTTACTTCATTAGAGTAAACTAGCTAATATCTCATCATATTGCAGACTTTCCAGCACCCAAATTGGCCTCTTCAGTCTATGAAGATATAATTGTTAATTTGATATCAAACCCCTCAAATTTCTGTTGTGATAATTGTTTTTTAAAATTTTTCACTTTTTTATTTATTTATGTATATTTGTCATCATTTGTAGTCCCCGTGGAATTCCCATCACCAATTCACCATCACCTCAGTCCCCATGTTCTTTCTGCCCTGATCACAGTCCTCTCCCTCTTCACCACCACAAAGTGCCTCTGATTGTCTTTGTCTTTTTGATCTTGTATTGTGATTTGATTTTTTTTAAATTTTCCTTGCTCCCTTATATTCCTCCTAAAGCGAAACCATCTGATATTTTTCTTTTGCCTTCTGGCTTATTTCACTGAGAATAATCCCTTCAGCTCTGTCATGTTTGTACAAATGATTCTAATTTATCTTTTTTGATGCTGAATAGTATACCATTGTATATACGTACCACAACTTCTTGATCCAGCCATTTATTTTTGGGCATTTGGGTTGTTTCCAAGTCTTAACAATAGTGCAAATCAGTGATTTGTATCCTTTGGATATATCCCTAGGTGTGGAATTACTGGGTCATATGGTAGCTTCATTTTTGGTAGAATGAGGCACAATCATAAAGCTTCCATAGTTGTTAGCAGTGTAGTGGAGTTCCTTTTCCTCCACATCCTCACCAACATTTGTTGCTGCTGGTTATTTTAATATGTCCCATTTTACTTGTATAAGGTGGTCTCTCATTGTGGTTTTAATTTGCATTTCCCTGATTAGCAGTGAGGTTGAACATTTTCTCATGTGCCTGTTGGCCATTAGCATCTCCTCTTTGGAGAAGTGTATTTTAAGTTCTTCTGCCATTTTTGGACTGGATTGCTTGTGAGTTCTTTGTAAATCTTTGTGATTGGTCCCTTATCATTTGTTCGGAGTGCAAATTTTTTTTTTCTAGTGAGTGGAGTGTCTCTTTGTTTTGGCTAATATTTATTTTGCTGTAAAGAACATTTTTAATTTGATGTAGTTCCAGCTGTTTATCTTCTCTTTCATTTTCTTTGCTTTGGGTGATGTGTCTTTAAAGACATTTTTGAGATTTGTGTCTTGTAGCTATTTTACCTATGTTTTCTTCTATCTATTTTATAGGTTCTGTTCTTAAGTTCAGTTCTTTTATCCATTTTGATTTGATTATTGGACATGGTGTGAGGTAGTTGTCTAGTTTCCTTTTTTTGTCTGTTGGTACAGTTTTCCCAGCACCATTTGTTGAATAAGCTGTCCTTGTTCCATTGCATATTCCTTTGCTCCTTTCTCAAAGACAGGTGTCCATAAATGTGTGGTTTTACTTCTGGGCTTTCTATTCAGTTCCATGGGTCTGTATGTCTGTCTTTGTTCCAGTACCATGCTGTTTTAATTATTATGGCTTTGTAGTAAAGTTTGAAGTCTGGGAGTATGATACCTCCATTCCCTTTCTTTTTCTTCAGGAGAGCTTTGGTTAATTGAGGTTTTTTTGTAACTCCATATGAATTTCATCAATATTTGTCCTAATTCCTTAAGAATGTCATTGAGATTTTTATTGGAATAGTATTGAGTCTGTAAATTGCTTTTGGTAGGGTGGCCATCTTGATAATGTTGATTCTTCCAATGTATGAACAGGGAATATCTTTCCATTTCTTCATTTATTCTTCTATTTCTGTTAACAATGTCTGTAATTTTCTAAATAGGTCTTTTACTTCTTTTGTTAGGTTTATTCTCAGGTATTTGGATTTTTTTTATTGTTTGTTTCAATTATAAAAAGAATAGTTTTCTTGATTTCTTATTTAGATTGGTTATTTGTATAAAGGAAGGCTATTGACTTTTGTACATTGATTTTGTATCATACTACTTTGCTAAAATGGTTGATTGTTTTAATTAGATTTTCTGTAGAGCTTTTATGATTTTCCAGTATATTATCTATTGTCTGAAGATAGTGATAGTTTTAGTTCTTCTTTCTCTATTTGGATTCCTTGTATGTCTTTTTCCTGCCTTATTGCTCTGGCTAGAACTACCAATGTTATATTGAATAGCATTTGTGAGTGTGGGCATCCTTGTCTTATTCCTGATCTAAAAGGAACTGCTTTCAATTTTTCACCATTGGGAATAATATTGGCTATGGGTTTGTTTTATATAGTTTTATCTGGTCCTGGGCTTTTGTTTTGGGGGAGTGTTTTGAGTACTATTTTGATTTCACTGCTTGTAATTAGTCTGTTTAAGTGTTCTATTTCTTCTTTGTCTAGCTTTGGATGGTTGTATCATTCTAGGAAATTGTCCATCTCTTCTAGATTGTTGAGCTCAATAGCATATAAATGTTCATAGTATTCCTTATTTTTCTGATTTCTACTATGTATTATTCTTTCTTCTCTTTTGTTTGTGATCCTATTTATTTGTGTTTTCTCTCATTATTTCTTTATTAGTCTGTTTAGAGGTTTGTCTATTTTGTTTATTTTTTCAAAGAACCAATATGTTTCATTGATCATTTGGATTGTTTTTTGATTTCTATTTCCTTTATTTCTGCTTTAATTTTTATTGTTTCCTTTGTTCACTAATTTTTAGATTCTTTGTTCTTTTTCTAGTTCATTGAGATGGGATTTTAAGTTATTTTTTTGAGTTCCCTTTTGTTTTTGATGTGGACCTGCATTATTATGAACTTCCCTCTTATTACTGCTTTTGTAGCATCCCATACATTCTGAACATGGTGTCATCCTTGCCATTCTGTTCAAATTATTTTTTAATTTCCTCTGTGATCTCTTCTATAATCCAGTAGTGTAGGTTTCAATCTCCCTGAAGTGGGTAGGTTACTTGTTTTCTTTTCATGATTTATTTCTACTTTGATGTCTTTATGATCAGACAATATATTTGGAATGATTTTGATCTTACTGTATCTGTTGATGTTAGTCTTGTGGACCAATATGTGCCCAATTCTGGAGAATGATCTGTGGGTACTTGCAAAGATGTGTAGTCTGATTTTTTTTTTTTTTTTTGGGTGCAGGGTCCTATACATGTCTGATAAGCTCATGAGGTCTAGGTCTTTATTTATGGTTCTAGCATCTTTGTTTATTTCTTGTCTTGTTAATCTGTTCATTGATGAGAGTGGGGTGTTGAAGTCTACTACTATATATGTATTTTCTCTAATGTTCTCTTTTGGAGCTGATAATAAGTGTCTGATATATGTTCATGCTCCTCGTTTGGTGTGTACATGTTGATGAGTGCTATGTCTTCTTGATGTACTATCCTCTTAATCATAACGTAGTATTCTTCTTTGTCTCTTTTTACCTTTTTTAGTTCAAAGTCAATTACTTCTTATAAGTATTGCTGTTCTGCTTTCTTTTTTGGTCCAATAGCTTGCAGTATTGTTTACCAACCTTTACTTTCAGTCTGTTTGTCTTTTGTGTTTAAATGTGTTTCCTGGAGGCAGCAGAAGGTTTTATTTTGATTTTTAACCCTGTGTCTTTTTTTTTTAAAGATTTATTTATGCATACAGAGCTGGGGTACAGGCCAGAGGTGTAAGTGTGAGATGATTCACCAGAGACAGAGTAGGGAACAGAACAGCAGATTAACTGAAACACTCCACTGAGGGGAGCAGTGGATGAGGCAGAAAAGGTCTGCCATACCATGTGAGTCCCCTCCCTGTTGGGAGGAAGGGATTGAACTCGCACTGCGGTGGCTGCGGTCTGCTTCATAGTGCAGTGCTCAACAGTGTTGTGCCACAAGGGAGGCCTCCCTTTTCTTTTTATTGATGAGTTTAGTTCATTTACATTAGAGTTAATATTGTTATTCTGGCATCTGAGTTTGTCAGAGTGTCTTTGTGTGATTTGTTTTTCCTTGACTCCTTCTGATCTTCTTCATTCTTCTGTTAATATTGGTTTTAGAATTTCTTGTAGTATTTTTTTGGAGTTGTGGTTTGTCTGAATTTCTGGAATTTCTGTTTGTCTGAGAAAGCCCTTATTTTTCCTTCATATATGAAGGAATGCTTTGCAGGATAAAGTATTCTTGGATGTCATTTTTTTGTCTTGAAGTTTTTGAATATGTCCCTCCATTGTCTTCTTGCCATAGTCTTTCTTCAGAGATGTCTGATGTTAGCCTGATTGATTTTTCTTGGTAGGTTATGTGTTTCATCTATCTTGTCAGCTTCATTATATTCATCTTGTCTTGGATTCTTGCGAGCTTTACTAGTATGTGTATTGCTATAGTTTTCTTTACATCATAGAAGTTTGGTGTTCATCCCACTTCTTGTGTTTCTATTTTTGTCTCCTTTTTTATCTTAAATAGGTTTTTTTTCCCTTTGTCTT
This sequence comes from Galemys pyrenaicus, assembly GCA_019455555.1. Taxonomy (NCBI): domain Eukaryota; kingdom Metazoa; phylum Chordata; class Mammalia; order Eulipotyphla; family Talpidae; genus Galemys; species Galemys pyrenaicus. The sequence continues at coordinate 691,424 of JAGFMF010011620.1, forward strand.
TCTCCTTCCCCTCTGGGATTACTATAATGTTCATATTTCTTTCCTCATGGTGTCTGAAAGTTCTCAAAGTATTTCTTTCTTCTTTTTCTTTTGCACTTCTCTTTCCTTTTCTGTTTTGATTATTTTTATTTCTGTATCTTCAAGAGTACTAATTAGTCCTTCCATTTTGTCCATTCTGTTTTCATTGCTTTTCACAGCATTGTTTGTCTTCTCTACTATTCTCTTAACCTCCTGAATTTCTTTGATATACTTCTTTAGCGACTCATTTTATTCTTCAGTTCATTAATTAATTTTATCACATCATCCTCTTTCTTTTGGGGATCTTTCAGTTTTTTTCATGATGAATTTAAATTTTCTTTCTGGTAGGAAGAGATGTCCTACATCATTGTTGTTGGGTTCTTGAGTTTGGTTTCCTTTTTGTGGTATGACTTTCCCCTGGCCTTACTTAGCTATTTATATTTTTTCTTCTTCTCAATATCTGTTTTCTAATTTGTTCTGTTTGTTGAGACACTGTGTTGCTGGTTTTGACAGGCATCTCTTTGGGGGTGTTCATTCTGGGATATCAGAAATTGGTAGTCAGGTTGCATCCAGCACTCTGTGCTGAACACCACAAGGATAGTGATGTTTTGTTATGTTGGTGAGCTCTGTCCCTGATGACCCCTACCCTCTCTATTTCCTCTGCATGAGGGCATGGGTGATGGGCTCCCTAGCTTCCAACTGTGCCTGAGAGCTCCAAAGCTTCAGTGGTGGGTATTGCCCTTTTCTGTGCTCTGCATGTTATACTAGGGGCTGTGAGACATCATCAGTGGGGGATTCCCCTGCTTAGGCTTAGGCTGTTTTGATTGGAGGCTTGCTGTGCCTCAGTTGCAGGCATTGCCCTTCTCAGGGTCCAGTGTGCACCTGGAAACTGTGGATAGAGACTGCAAAGTTTTGGCAGTGGGCATTGCCCTGCTGGGGCTCTGGCTGTGGTCTTCTGGCCTCAAGGGTTGGCTTCACTATGCTCACTTTCCCGCAGCTTTGGCTGGGGCAGTTTGTGGCAGAAGTGGGCATCACTTGGCTTCTTAAGTCCCCAGCCATCTCAGCTGCATTCTGCTGGTAGTGGGTGTGGCCTGCCCCTTCAGGCTCCAGCTGCTTAGTGTTGCAAACTGGGGGTGGGTGTCACCCTGCTCCCTCAATCTCTAGCTGCTTCAGCTACATGCTCCTGGCTGGGATTAGGCGTTGCTTGCTTCCTGCTGCTGGTTGGGGTTGGGTGTGCAATTCCTATTTTTAATTAATGGTGTCCTGTATCAGGGCAGTTCTCTCCATCTGTTGGATGACCTACCAGAGTTCCTCATCCCACCTGGCTCAGCTGTGCCCATGGCTCGGGGTCAGGAGAAGCCCCTTTTAGCTCTGCGTTTGGTATCCTGTTGTCTCCTGCTTGGCTTCAGAAACTTCCCCTAATCTCACTCCAGAGGTGGGGATTTTTACTATATCTAGTTTTCAGCAATGGTGCCCTGTATCGGGGCAGCTCTCTTCAACCTGTCAGCAATCCCCACATGCCTGTCTCAGTTCTGTGTGTGCTGCTTGGATCCTGGAGAAGCCCTTTTTAGCTTGTGCTTGGTATCCTATTGTCTCTTGCTCAGCCACAGAACCTTCTCCCAATCTCAGCTCCAGAGGTGGGGGGTCATGCAATCCCTAGTTTTCAGTGATGGCATCCTGTATTGGGACAGCTCTATCCCATCCAGTGCTTTTTGACTTCCAACTGTGGTGCTTGGCGCTCTCTCTCTGTGCCTACAGTCTACTGAGGCTGCAATTCCGGGAGCGGGGGGCAGGTGCTGGGCCTGTTTTTCCCGGGCTTCTCAGCCACCTCTGTTAGTGTCATGCAGAGGTTTGTGGGTTCCCTTATCTGGCGCTTTTTGCCTTCCACTATGGTGCCTGACACACTCTCTCCCTGCTTGGCCAATGGTCACTTAGGCTTGTTTTGATAATTGTTGATGATTTCAATAGGGATCGAACTCAGGCCATTGTGGTGGGCTTTCATTGTGGTAGCATTCAGATTTTACTGCTAGGCCACTAGGAGGCCCAATATAGCATAGCTTAGTAAATATTTTGGTGCATTTGAAAATAATGTATAGTCTGTTATTGTTTATTGGAGTAAATATTATGAAATATAAATTAGATCAAGGTATTTGATAGTGATGTATCAATTTCATTATCCTCATGACATTCTATTGACTTTTTCAATTATTGAGAAAGGACGTTGAAATATCTGCTTGCATTTGTGATTTGTTTAGAACGTAAACTTGTCTACTTCTTCTAACAGAACTATCTGCTATTGTTTCATGGATTTTGAAACCCTTTTATGAAGTTTATGCATGTTCAAGATTGTTAAATCCTCTTGAAGAACTGATCATTTTATCACTATGAAATAGCCTTTAATTTAAATTCCTGGTTATGTTCCTTTTTGGAACAGTATTACAGTATTCATTCCAGCTTTCTTTGGATTAGTTTTGCCATGATATATATATCCCCCTTGATTTTAATTATCACCTAAGGATATTTTGACATTTTGGATATGATTTTTCATGAGTATCAAATAGTTGAGTATTGTTCTTATATCTAATCATTCTCTGTCTTTTGGTTGTGTAAATGCCATTTGCATTTTGTTTGATTTTTGATATAACTATGTTTGAATTGTAGTCTTGTTAATTCTTTTCCATATACCCAAATGGTCATTGTTCCTGTTTTCCTCTTTTCTATCTAAGCTTATTTCTTTAGAAAGACTAAATGTAGTTCTCTAAATATTCCCTCTGTTCAGCTTTCTTCTCTCTGCTGCATTATCCTATAAATGATTTCTAATCGTTTAATCTAGATTTTAAGTTCCATCTCTAATTAAGGAATTTACTTATTTCTTCTTTATTTCCTCCTTTTGTTTTGCCAAATGAAAATTCTCTGAAGACAGCAAGCTGAGGGCTTAACTTGTTTGCATTCCATTTCTCAGAAATCATTGTCCTTCATTGCCTGGTATATACAGTTTCTTGAAAATTGTTTCATACACTTGTCTCTTATTTATCCTGGCCCATTCAAGCAAGTAATGAAATCTGTTCTTCGATAGTCCAGCTTCTGGCTGGAAGAAGCTAATGCAGATAACTTTATAATTTAGCATTATTTTAATTATTCTTGTTCACTCTCTTCCACCTATTTTAGATACTATTATTTTCCCCCTAAAATTAATATTAGAAAGAGTATAGAATATTAAAAAAATTTTAAAAATATTAAGTAACATGGGGCTTCCTTGGTGGCACAATGGGTTGAGTGCCACACTGTGAAGCCTCCGGGGGGACCTACATGGTGCAACAGACCTCTCCTGCCTCATCCACTGCTCCCTTCAGCAGTATATTTCAGTCAATCCACCTGTTCTGTTCCCCACACTGTCTCTGGTGAGTTTTCTCACTCCCCTGCACCTCTGGCTTGTACCCCAGCTCTTGTATGAATAAATAAATCTTAAAAAATATTAAGTAACATATATAATATTTCCTACCCATTGAACTAAAATTAGGCAATGAACTGGATTACAAAATAAGGTTTACAGATCTATTTTCAAACACTGATTTGGTCTCCATGCCATAATTTAACCCTTTTGCCCTAATATCACAAAGCAGTTTTTAGCTTAATGTGTGCCCAATACAGTGCTATATGATTTTGTTTTTTGAAAAGTGTAAGAATTTGAATCCTGGGTTGACAGATTCAGCAAGTTAGTTTATCTTCCTGCTCTGTTTCTTCTCAGTAGTAAAACAGTGATATAAATTGTCCCACTGCTAAGGTTGTTGTGAAGTTCAGTTGAATAAAATTTAACATACAAAAAAGGAAATATATGTGTTACAGTATAAAATAATTTTTAAAATTTTAATGAAATTTGGAGAAAAACATTTTTATGGTTTCAAATATTTGTTTTCTAAAACTATGTAAGAGCATGTTAAACAAATTATCTATTTAGTGTAAAGTACCATCTACCCTAGTAGCACCAGAGCTCATTTTGGAAAGAACCATCCATAATATTTTCTCTGTATGAGGTAATGTCCTTCATGACAGCCAATCTCAATTCTCCACCTTCAAAAGGGTGTTTTTGGCAATTTTTCCTCAGTTCCTGTGACTGTAGGGCACTGATCACAGCAGGTTTGCAAATAAGAAACACAATTTCTCTCTTCTTGGTCCATTACATATAAAATTGTGATGTTAAAATGCTTTTTTTGAATCACTTGGATTACCCCAAATGATGATGGCTTAAAGTTTTCCTGGAATTTTTCATAGCTCATCTGCTTCAAAATGAAATAATGACTCATAATATAGTCCTCACTCAAGGCACAAACAAATATGTTACTAATGAGTATTTTCTTTAATAGAATGGATGCTATTAGAGAGAAGAAATCTCATTATTCCTTGGCAAACCTACCTATATACATACTTTTGTGCATTAAAAGGGAATAATAATGATTTAAGCCAGGTAAAAACACATGCAATTATATTTCTCAACACAAACAGAAATACACAACAAAACTCAATGCATCCTTCAATCCCTATTCAACTGTGCATAAAGATGTTATTGATTTTGATAAATATATTAAGGATCACTATTTGCTGTTAATAATAGTGACTATTTACAGTTTATTATGTTTTTAGAAAGATCAATTGGAAGTTTTGTTATCAAATTAAAATAGTTGAGTGGTAACTATTACTTTCAGAATCTGGTACAGTTTTTGTTTTGAAGGACTCAAACTTTTTTTTTTAATTTATTTATTTATGCATACAAGAGCTGGGGTACAGGCCAGAGTCGTGGGAGGTGAGAGGATTCACCAGACAGAGTGGGGAGCAGAACAGGCAGACAGACTGAAACACACTGCTGAGGGGAGCAGCAGACCAGGCAGGAGAGGTCTGTTGCTCCATGTGGGTCCCCTCCCTGGCCAGCGGCAGGGATTGAACTCGTGCTGCAGTGGCTGCAGTTTGCTTCAAAGTGCATTGCTTAACCCACTGCGCCACCAGGGAGACCTGGACTCAAACTTTTTAGAGTTAACTAAAGCATGCAGAAAGTAGACAGAGGATTCTCTCTAATGTTGATGCCTTACATATGTATGGACAGATAGATATAAATGATAAATGATGGATTATGATAGGGATATATGCACATACATAGGTAAGTATTCACTTGTGTTCTTAAGATAATAGTTACATATTTTCACTAATTACTAACCAGAAGACAGTTAAAGATAAATTTGATAATTCTATTTCCTCCTTTAAAATTCATTAAGAAAAATTATGTTTTTACGTGTTTTACTTATAATGGTATAACTTTATGGGGATTGAAAAAGATGCTGAAAAAGAAATAATGCAAGTAAAGAATCATCTCCATGTGGAATAAGCTTCTGTTAATTTTTCATATTACTGAATTTTAAAGTATCTCAGGAAATATTAAAATCATTGTAGAGTTTATTAAAATGAAGAGCATTTTGTGAGGTGGAAAGGGAGGGAAGATTTAAGTTTTAAATCTGAAATTTCAAAAGGGAAAATAAAAGGTTTAAAAGAGATGATAATAGTTACACATAAGTGAATCTATTTAGTCAGATAATAAGGACAATGCAATTAATCTACCAAAATTGTGTAAGAGCTGATATATTGAAAGAAAGCACAGTTACTTTGTGCTTCACTATTGCCATTTTATTCTGCAATATCAGTGCAGAATCATTTTATTCTGCAATATCTGATATATCAAATATATCAGAAAATGATTACTTCTTTTTTATTTTACTATTTAAAAAATTATTTATATATATTTGATATCAATTGTGATCCCCATGGAATTCTCACCACCATTTCACCAGTGCACCATCACCTCAGTCCCTTGTGCTCTTTCTGCCTTCATCCCAATACCTCACCAGCCCACCACACAAAGTGCCTCTGACTTGTCTGTCTTTTTGTTCTTGAGTTGTGATTTTTTTTTATTGTTGTCATTCTTTTCCTTGAGCCCTCTTTTTGGTTCCTTTATATTCCTCCTAAAAGTGAAATGATACAATATTTTTCTTCTGTCTTCTGACTTATTTCATTGAGCATAATCCTGTCTAGCTCCATTCATGATTCTACAAATGACTCTAGTTTATCTTTTTTGATTGCTGAATAGTATTCCATTGTGTATATATACCACATCTTCTCGATCCACTCATCTATTTTTGGGTATTTGAGTTAATTCCAGGTCTTACCAATTATAAGTAGTGCTGCAATAAGCATAGTGGCGCAGATATTCTTTTGAATCAGTGTTTTTGTGTCCTTTGGATAGATCCCTAGGAGTGGGATTGCTGGGTTATATGGAAGCTCCATTTTTAGTAGACAGAGGAAACGCCGTACAGTTTTCCTTAGTGGTTGGACTAACTTGTATTCCCACCAGCAGTGTAGCAGAGTTCCTTTTTCTCTACATCCTTTCCAACATTTGTTGTTGTTGTTGTTTAATACATGCCATTTTTAATGGTGTAAAGTGGTCTCTCATTGTGGTTTTAATTTGTATTTCCCTAATTATGAGGTATGTTGAACATTTTCCCATTTGTATCTCCTCTTTGGAGAAGTTTTTGTTAGCTCTTCTGCCCATTTTTCGACTGGATTGTTTACTTTGTTTTTCTTGAGTCTTATGAGTTCTTTGTTTATCTTTCTGATCAGTCCCTTATCAGTGTGTGGCTTGCAAAAGTCTTTTCCCAGTCAGTGGGGCGTCTCTTTGTTTTGGTTAATGTTTCTTTTGCTGTAGAGAACTTTTTAATTTGATGTAGTCCAAGTTTTTTATCTTCTCTTTCACTTTTATTGCTTTGCAGGATGCATCTTTAAAGGCATTACTGAGATGTATGTCTTGTAACACTATGTTTTCTTTTATATATTTTATGGTTTCAGGTTTTAAGTTCAGTTATTTTTATCCATTTTGATTTGATTTTTGTACATGGTGTGATGTAGTGGTCTGGTTTCTTTTTTTTTGCATGTGGTAGCCCAGTTTGCCCAGCACTGTTTATTGAGTAAGCTGTTCTCATTCTATTGCATATACTTTGCTCCATTGTCAAAGATCAGGTGTCCATAAATGTGCTGGGTTCTTGTATTTGGTTTTCTTTTTGTGGTGTGACTTTCCCCTGGGTTATTACTTGGTTATTTATATTTTTTCTTCTCCCTGATGTCTATCTTCTAATTTGTTCTATACATTGGGACACTGTATAATTGGTATTGGCAGGCATATTTTCGGGGTGTTCCTTTTTGGGATATCAAGAACTGGTAGTCTGGTCACGTTCAACACTCTGTGTTTCATCTGAAGGAGTTTTTAGATGTGTCAGTTTTTTCCCCTTTCTTTCAATCTTTTTCCTTTCTTTTCCTTTTTCCTGGGCTCGGTTTTCCAAGTTTGTGGATGAGAGGTGGGAAAAGGATTTGGGTTTCGTATCTTCATTTTTTTCCCTTTCCCTGTCGCTTTCACCTTTTCCCTGCTTCTGTTAAGTTACCAGCTGTGTCTGAGTTAACTTCTGCTGATACACCATCTGTGTACTTTGTCTGGAAGTTACTATAATACATCCCTTATCGATCATCTTTACAGGAGTCTTTAATCCTAGCATCCTTTCATCTCCCTATTTGTTCTCACTCTCTGTGTCTGCTTAACCTGCTTTCTCTCAGGTACACTCAGAGGTTTTGGGGGATACATGACTTGCAGCTTCCTGCCTTGCTGTAATGATACTCTCTCAGCACTCCAGCATTTCTCCTGGGTGTGAAATCCCCTCCAGAGTCCAGGTCTCAGGTGTGTGGAAATCCTGGCCCTGGAGCACCTTCCAGCTCACCTCTGTCTGCTCAAATTGCCTTCTTTTAGTTCCACAGAGATTTAGTGGGGCCCCTAACCCAGATCTCCCTGCCCTGCAATGATGTACCCGGTGAGTGCTTTCTCAGTGCTACTGGAGCCAGCCTAGTCCAGAGTTCCCTTCTCAGTTCCAAATCTCAGGCAGGGTGAGAGGTTTGGGGTTTGTGCCTCACCACTCACTTTGGTGTGCTTACCCTGCTTTCTCCCAGGTTAAGAGGTTTGTGAGGTACCTGATCTGCAGTGAGAAATTTTCCCAGTGAGAAAATGATTACTTCTTATAAAAATAGTTAAACTTTAAGAGATTTAAATGATGTTCTTTTGTTGTATAATTTCAGGAACTAATATCATGACTGTATTCATGTCAGACTATAAGGAAATCAGGCTTAAATATTAAGGAAAAGCTAAAACATGTTATGCGGCGCCAGTATAGTCCACTACATTTTTTCCAGGCTCCTAGTTACTTCCTCAAGTAAAGGCAAATTAGGGTGGCACAAACATTTACCATATATGTGCACTCTATAACATCTTATTGAATCAATAAAAACATCTCCAGGTCTTGGTTTTCACACCAGAACATGAAATTCATCCCACTCTAGTACAGAAAATGAAGTGAAAGTCAAATAATGAAGAGCAAAATAAGTCAAAATTGTTTTATCAACGATAGCCTTTGATTCTCCTGTTTTATTTATGAAAATCTAATTAAACTTCAATCCAATGTACATATTGGAGAGAGGGTCTTTGTATGAGAAATAACTGCTGCTTAAAATCACTATTCTTATTGAATAAAACTAAGAGAAAATTGAGCTAATTAACTTTTCTTTATATTCCCAGCTAATGAAATGAAAACGCTTTATGGACAAGGTTCCATTTCTCAGTTATCATTCCTGAGGTTATCCGGTTATCATTCCTCTGTTATCCTGAGGTTATCAGGTTATCATTCCTCTGTTAGAACAGAATGCCTTTAAACACTTTGGCCTTCCAGTGAGAGTATATTCATATCAGGCACACATTAGACAGAATCACAGTCTCTTAAATCATTAAATAGATTTTATGTTCAAGAACCATATTTTTGTATCTTTGACAAACTACCATAGATCTGAAAGTGTGCATCTATGTCTGGTGATTACACTGTAACACAAAAGTACTTGACTACAGCTCCTTTAAACTCTATTCTTAACATTGGAAAAATGTTTTTGTTTTTCAGTTTTTGCCCTTAGTAACAGGGTAAATATATTCACCCTTGTATAATTGTGCTATGATAATATGAAACATGACATTTAAAAGTAAACATCTTAAGAGCATGGGCATTGAATTATGAAGAACACAGGATTTTGCAGTCTAAAAATCCATGTTAAAAACCTGTCTCTGACTTTACTATGGGACATCAGCAAGATGTTCTCGATTTCTTGTATAAGCAACACAGGCCTGTAGAAAAAGCATGTTGGATGGGAACTGGGGCCTGCCAGGAATGTCAATAAAATATGTGGTGTTTAGCTCTAAGCATGTATCAGGCAAATGACTTAATTCCCCACACTCCACTCTGCATGAAATGCTGTCTAGCATTCAAAAATAAATGCAAAAACACAGGTCTTTCTGGTAGCACAAGGGTTGTTAAGACTCAGCAATGAAGCTCTAGCAACCACTGCAGCACAAGTTCAATCCCTGGCCAGGGAGATGACCCACATGGCACAGCAGACCTCTCCTGTCTTGCCTGCTGCTCCCCTCAGCAGTGTATTTCAGTCAAGCTGTCAGTTCTGATCCCCACTGTCTCTGGTGACTTCTCTCACCCCCTGCACCTCTGACCTGTACCCCGGTTCTTGTATGCATAAATTAATAAAAAGAAATCTTAAAAAAAAGAAAGCAAAAACACAACAGTAAAAACTAAGACCACTTTTATTTTCTTTGTAAATTAATTTGATAACAAATTACACTTTAAACTGTGATGTTATTATGCTGTTTATTGTCTCATTTCACACAACTGATGTGATTCCTTGTTTTTTATTAGGTGTAACATAGTATGTAGTCTATATATCAAATTTTTGCAAAACATACATTCAAAATATTAGACCCCAAGGATTTAAGGTCAGTGTAACTTATATATCAGTATCACTATAGCACATTTAGTGAAAGAGTATGGTTGTAAACCAACATATTAGTTGCTATACTTTTTATTTAAAAAAATGCTATAATTAATTAGCAGCAGCAGGGCAGCAAATAATTCCCATCTTAATGCAAATATGTGAGTTGAGGTCTTTAAGATCTTGCCTCAATCATCTATGAGGCAAAGAGATATTCAGCTAGTTTTAGTTGCATATTTAAGACAATGAATGGTGTTTTTAGTTGTATATTTAAGACAATGAATGGTGTTTTTTAAAAGTTGGTTTATCTTTTACTCATCTCCTCTTTTGCTGCTTCTTTCCTGCTGAAGAGAACTCATATTTGCAGGACAAATGCTAAGGAGTCTGCAACAGCATGGAAAAATCTAGCAGGTATGTTTTTCAGATTTAGCTGGTTTTCCCTGAAGCAACTGGTTTACTTTTCTGTTGCAAATGCTCTAGATCATATAATTGATCTTGCTTTTAAAACATTAGGAAGTCCTGGATTTTGAGGATTCTTAAAATTTGTGTTCAAATATAACAAATATATTTAACATATTTTGACAGATTTTTGGAAATAAAATTTAACAGGGCTCTATTTTATTTTTCCTAGTATGGGGAGTTTCTTCTTCTCAATCACTTTCCAATTTTTATAAATTTATGTCATGTTGTATAATATGGGATTTTGTAATCTACTTTTATTTAAAAAATTTTTTTAAATAAAGTAGGAACCTTTAAAAATACTTTGTTAGGGGTCCTCCGTGGTGGTTCAAGGGGTTAAGCACTGCACTATGAAGCATCCACAGCCACTGCAGCATGAGTTCCATCCCCAGCTAGGAAGGTGACCCACATGGCACAATAGACCTCTACCATCTTGTCTGCTGCTCCCCTCAGCAGTGTGTTTCAGTCAGTCTGCCTCTTGTTCTGTACTCTGTCTCTGATGAATCCTCCACACATCTGGCCTGTACCCCAGTTCTTATGTGAATAAATAATAAATCTTAAAATAAATACTTTGTTAAAAAACACACCTATGTATTTTGGTGTCTTGCATTTTCATTTAGCAAAAATATCGCTCCATGAATTTATTGATACTTATTTTGCGGGGGTCTATCTTGAGAATATCTCATGTGCACATGAGAAGAACTTGGAGTGCAATGCCATATAAATATGTACTTAGCCCAGGTGTTGTAATTCTTTGCTTAAGGGTATTGTTTTCCTCTTTATTTTCTGTCTGATTGATCTGTTCATTGTTGAAAGAGGGGTGTTGAAATCTCCAGCAACTGTTGAATGGCTGCCAATCTTTATTTTTAGATTTGATAATAAAGTAGATTTGATAATAAAGTAGATAATAAATTATTTGATAATAAAAAAAGTTTCCTGGATAGGCTGTGCCACTGGAATTGGAGAGAATATGGCAAAATCAAGTTTTTGTTTCAGCAGAACATGATAGAATTTGTTAATGCAACAGCTGTGGAGATTAAGGAAATGGAAAGAATTAAGGAAGCTTATGAGATTTGGGGATTTAGTAACAAATTACAGGGTAGTGCTGATGTTGTTTCTGGAGTCAGTGGGTTTGGAGAACGGGGTTCTTGGGTTCACTCTGAGAAAGGTTTCACAGGCATTCCCTATTTAGAAGCACATGGCGAGTTTTCTAGGTGAGGTTTTCAATGAGACAGAGATGCTAGTTATATCTGAAAGAACAGGTTTAATAGGGAAAGGGACAGAAGAATAAGGACACTTGCATAGACACAAACAGGCAAAGAGCTGCCCTGAAAGGGACAGGTTTGCTGAGAGACACCTGCATGGTTGCAGGTAGGTGGCCTTGAGGAGAGCTGCCTCTGTTGAGGGAGGTCAATGAAGAAATGCCCTGACATGGTACAGATCACAGGAGGCTGCTGCCTCTGCTGAGGGAGAGAGTTGATGAAAAGAAGCACCTGAATGGGCACAGGTGGGCAGAAAAGATGGCTGCCCGTGGGCCTCATTGGTGACACAGTGTGTTAAGCAACACACTACAAAGCAAACCGCAGCCACTGCAGCACGAGTTCGATCCCTGCTGCCGGCCAGGGGGGGGACCCACATGTTGTAGCAGACCTCTCCTGCCTCGCCCACTGCTTCCCTCAGCAGTGTGTTTCAGTCAGTCTGCCTGTTCTGCTCCCCACTCTGTCTCTGGTGGATCCTCTCACCTCCCTGGACTCTGACCTGTACCCTAGCTCTTGTATGCATAAATAAATCTTTAAAAAAAAATAGATGACTGCCCGTGCCAGTGCAGAGACTGTACTGATGATCTTCTCTGTGGGAGGTGCTCACTCCTTCATGGAGTGTCTTGCTTGTTGACTTTGAATAAACTAGGTAGAATTTGGAAGGGACAGGAGATTCTACATTGGCGCTCAACCTCTGTATCTTTACCTGGACTCACCCTACCACCCCCTACAGCAGTGTGATGCTGTACCCAGCAGGTGTGCATGAGTCTTGCTTATGCTTTGTAATCTAGGCATTGGCACCTAAAGATCTTAGTTCCTATAGTTGGGTTAATGGTTGTTAATTCTTTCTACCCCCACCTTCAGCTCTTGGCATTGTGTGAGCCAGGCTTTTGGTCTTGTGGTGCCTCCTTTAGATTTTCTATTCTTTCCTCCATCAGTGCCATTTATTAATGTAGATTGTTAGAGAGGTATACCTTGATGGGAACATATTATAAGGGAATGTTAGCTCTTATTAAGTTTATAATGTACCTGGAGGGCATAGTGATAATGTCTGTTTTAAGATTTAATAATTGTTTTCCTTTTAATAGCCAATGTGATAATTTAAAATTAGGTGTACCATGAAATGATCACTTAAAAATCCTCACTTCCTTCATACTTCACCTGAAAGAAAATATACACTCTTTTCTATCGTCATTGAGAAATCACCTCTACTTAGCCTTCTAATCAAATATATGCCTAATTCTTTTATTCTCTGTTCCTCTTTCTTTGCACAGTTGTGTATATGTAATCATCTAGGACTCAGTTCAAAGATCCTTTGGGCAGGCTAGGTCTGTTACATTTTTCTGTAGAACTAGGGTGCAGGCCAGAGGTGTAGAGAGGTCTAAGGATTCACCAGAGTCAGAGTAGGCAGCAGAAACAGGAAAACTGACTGAAATACACCTCTGAAGGGAGCAGAGTGCGAGACAGGAAAGGTCTGCTATACTATATAGAGTTCAGCTTCCTGTCTGGGATTGAATTCCGGCTGCAGCAGTGATAGCCCTGAGACATAACCCCTGGGCCACCAGGGAGACCCCTGAGCAGAAATTTTGAGTGAACTTAAATAAAGGTTAAATAAGAAACAAAGTTTTATGATTATAATTGTGATCAATATATTTCCTTCTTAATCTGAAGGAGGACCTTTAAGGAATTTATCTTAAGCCATTATGAAAGACAGGAGCATCCACTGACAAGTGATTCCTGTTTAGTGTGCATCAACTGATTGATCAAGCAAGTGTGAGCTTTGTGACAAATTAAGTGAAAGGTCATCCAGGCCCCTCACTCAGGGCCTCAGGGCAAAGGTTTTGAGAAGGGGGTGTGTGTGTCGAAAGCAGTAACTCCCAGTAATAAGATAAACTGGCGCCATAGCCACTCCCATGGAACAGTGACCCAGAGCAAAACAAAGACCCCCTAACTGCCAGGCAACATGTGACTTACCTGTATTTTTCCACTCAGGCCTGGCAGAGAAGGGGCATATAAAAGACCCCTGACCTGTACACTGGGTGCTGTGAATTTCGCCCAGGGGTGTAATAAATTCCTTCTTTCCTTCTTACTCTGCTTCTTTGCCTTATTCTATCTGCCGATGACCTTACAGTAAGTAATACCTTGAATTAAGTAAAGGGAATGAGAGATTACTTCCAAGTTATTGTTTTAAGATTTTTATAGGATTATTAGTATTTGGACAGGGCAGGGACTGAGTGGAATATTGTGAATCTTGACTGCCAAGACACAGTGGAGTTTCAAAACCAGAACATGTCTCTGTATGGAGAGAAATTGGTGGCTAAGGACCCACTGGGAGTGGTTTTATAATGCAAATGGATGTTAATGAATCCATGGTAATTTTAGGTCACCAGAGTTCCTCTCTATGCTTGTTACCTTAGGGTTTAACCAGTTTGTACCAGAATGAATACTTGAAGCACAGCTAAACAACTTTAATTAATTTTAAGAGTTTTTCCTGGAGGGGGGGCCCTGCCTAGGTGGGCTGTGGGCGGGTGAGCAGAGAGAGAGCTCACCAGGCATCATAGTTGGAAGACAAAAAGCACTGGATAAGGGAACCCACAAATCTCTGTGTGACACAAACAGAGGTGAGCTGGTGTAGGGTAAAGGTTGATCAGGTATTTCCACCCTCCTACCACTGATGATGGACACCTGTGGTGCTGTGAGCATTCCAGGGTGGGCATGCGCAAGTGGGAGCACCTGAGTTGGGACACGCGCATAAATGAGCGGCGTCATGAGGACGCCAGAACTACAAGGACCAACCGATCAACCGACAGAACTGTGAGGACCGACCGACCGACAGTACTGACGAGCAGCAGCAGCAACAGCAGAGAGAGAGAAGAAGCAGCCGAGAGGGTGAGATGCGCTGGGGGCTGGGCGGCCTGCCAGCCTCCCAGCCCCCCGGCACCCCTGCCTGCCATGTACCTGGCCACCTCTACTAAATAAAGTATGAAAGGCCACCGAGGGCTCCAAAACTCTCCTTCCTTGACCCGTCTGCCCAGAACTATCCCGAACCCTGCCTCCTGTGACACCCGTTTCCTGCGGCTACAGCCGGGAAGTCCAGGAAAAACAGTCCTGGCACCACTGAACTGAGACGGGGGTCCCAGCCTATGTGAGCTGTGGGCACACAGGGAGAGAGCATGCCAGGCACCATAGTTGGACGGCAGAAAGCACTGGATGGGAGATAGCTGCCCCAATGGAGGGCGCCATCACTGAAAACTGGGAACTGAGTCACACTCACCTCTGGAGCTGAGACTGGGGGAAGGCTCTGTGGCCAAGTGGGAGCCAACAGGATAACAAATGCAGAGCTAAAAGGGGCTTCTCCTGACCTTGAGCTGCAGACACAGAATTGAGATGGGCAGGGTGGGAAATGCTGACGGGTTGTCCTCACAGACGGAAAGAGCTACCCTGATATAAGTCACCATTGCTGAAAACGGGATTTCATGCCCACCCCCAACCAGCAGTAGGGAGCAGACTACGCCTACCCCAAGTCTGTACAGCTGAAGCAGCTAGAGATTGAAGGAGCAGGGTGACATCCACCCCCAGCTGGCAACGGTAAGCATTAAGCACTGGAGCCTGAAGGGGCAGGCCACGCCCACCACCAGCAGCATGCAGCTGAGGCAGCTGGAGATGGAACAAGTTGTGTGATGCCCACTCCCAATTAGCAGTGCAGAGCAAAAGTAGCTGGAGATGAAGGGAGCGGGGTGACACCCACTTCTGGAACCCCACTGCCCCAGCCAAAGCTTCAGGGAAGAAAAAACAAAAAAACCCAAGCAGGATGATGCCTACCTGTAGCGGCAGTAAGGCAGCACACTGGGCAGGTTCAGGATGGTTCTGGGCAGACAGGTCAAGGAAAAAAGTCTTGGAGCCCTCGGTGGCTTTTCATGCTTTTATTGTCAGCGGTGGCCAGGTACATGGCAGGCATGGGTGCCGGGGGGCCGGGAGGCTGGCAGCCCTCCCAGGCCCCGGCGCATCTCACCCTCTCTGCTTTCTACTGCTGCTGCTCATTAGTACTGTTTGTCGGTCCCGTGTCCTCATGACGCCGCCCATTTAAGCCATGTCGAACTTACTTGCGCCCACTTGCACATGCCCACCCTGGAATGATTTCAGCACCACAGGTGTCCATCATCACAGTAGTGGGAGGGTGGAAAGACCTGATAGTTCTGACCCTACACTACCCCTGAGGCCAGAAGACCACAGCCAGAGCCCAAGAAGGGCCACTCCCACTGCCAAAACTCTGCAGCCTCAGCCACAGACCTGGACCCTGAGCAGGGCAACATCTACATCCAAGGCCAAGAAACCTCCAGCCAAAACAGCCAAAGCTTAAGCAAAGGAATAACACCACCCCGACCCTCCCCCCACCACTGATGAGGCTTTAAAGCCCCCAGCCTAAATATCCAGAGCAAGAAAAAGGGCAATGCCCACCACCAAAGCTTTGCAGCCCTCAGGCAGAGTTGGAAGCTGGGGAGCCCATCATCCACCCCTTCAAGCAGAGGAAATAGAAAGGGGTGGGGGCCATCGGGGGCAGAGCTCACCAACATACCCACAACACCACTACCCTTGTGATGTTTAGCACAGAAACATGACCTGGTCATGACCTGACTACCAGTTCCCAATATCCCAGAAGGAATGTTATAGGACAGCGAGAGGGACAACCCGAACCCCCAAACTTGTCCTCTCTAAATGGGTTCTGCCATCTGCCACATCAAAACAAACAGAGAAGACCTTTAATGGGAAGGAAGTTTAATACAGTTAGGGAACTATAAAGGAAAGACAAAGAATAGAGTCACTGCATCAAGAATCCAATGTTATCCATACTCTTGAGGGTAAAAGTCCAGCCAAACAAGATTGGCTCAAAGCAAGGCCCGAAAGCCTGCAACACTCTAAAGTACCTTTTGGTGGAGAAGCATAGAAAAGGGTCAGAAAGGGTCAGACAAATCTGGGAGGAAAAGAGCAAAACCAAAATCAAGATAAAAGCTGCCATTGTTAAGTTCCCCATGGGTCTCTCACCCACATCTGTTTCAACCAGTCCAGGACCAAAAAGTGCAGTTTCCTCACATATCTCTCTATTCCACGTGCCTCTTCCAGTCTCCATCTTGCTCTCCATCCTGCTTCTTTCCTTCCTTTTTCCTCCTGTCTCCTCTCTCACTTCTTTTTATCCCTGCTCAGCTCCACCCTACTTAGGGTGGGGCAGGGATCCTGGAACTTCCCTTTTTCCTGGGGACCAACCTGAAGAGATGCCTGCCAATACCAACTACACAGTGTTCCAGCGAGTAGGACAAATTAGAAAACAGACATCAGGAAGAAGAAAAAATATAAATAACCAATAAGTCCCCAGGGGAAAGTCATACCACAAAAAGAAAACTAAGCATAAGAACACAACAACAATGACATGGAAGAACTTCTCTACCTATTAGAAAGATAATTTAAAATCATTATGACTAAAAAACTGAAAGAACATGAAAAGATAGAGGATAATATGATAAAAATAATTAATGAACTGAAGGATGAAAATGAGTCTCTAAGGAAGGAAATGAAAGAAATGCAAGAGATTAAGAGAATCGTAGAGGAGAAAAACAACGCTGGGAAAAGTAATGAAAACAGAAAGGATGAAATGGAAGAACGAATTAGTACTCTTGAAGAAACAAAATTAAAAATAAAAACAGAAAGGGAAAGAGAAGTGCAAAGGAAAAAGAATGAAGAAACACCTCGAGAAGTTTCAGACACCATGAGGAAAGGAAATATAAGAGTTCTAGGAATACCAGAGGTGGAGGAGAAAAACAAAGGAAATGAACACCTATTCAAGAAAATAATCAAAGAGAATTTTCCAAGCTTAAAAAAGGAGACAAGTACAGAATTACAAAAAGTGAGATGAACACCAAACGGCTATGATGAAAAGAAAGCTATAGCAAGACACACACTAGTAAAGCTCCCAGTATCCAAGACAAGGAGAAAATAATGAAGCTGACAAGGGGAAAGAAACAGATAACCTACAAAGGAAAACCAATCAGGCTAACATTAGACTTCTCTGAAGAAACACCACAGGCAATAAGACAATTGAGGGACATATTAAAAAAACTTCAAGACAAGAAATGCCATCTAAGAATACCTGGAAATGGAAAGACATCCCCTGTTGATACATTGGAAGAATCAACATTATCAAGATGGCCACCCTACCAAAAGCAATTTACAGACTCAATACTATTCCAATAAAAATCTCAATGACATTCTCAAGGAAATAGGATAAATATTGATAAAATTCATATGGAGACACAAAAGAGCCTCAACTAGTCAAAGCGCTCTTGAATAAAAAGAAAGGGAATGGAGGTATCACACTCCCAGACTTCAAACTTTACTACAAAGCCATAATAATTAAAACAGCATGGTACTAAAACAAAGACAGACATACAGACCCATGGAACTGAATAGAAAGCCCAGAAGTAAAACCATACCTAATGGACAACTAATCTTTAACAAAGGAACAAAGAACATGCAATGGAACAAAGACATCTTACTCAATAAATGGTGCTGGGAATCCCGTACCGCGACATGCAAAAAATTGAAACTAGACCACTACCTCACACCATGTCCAATAATCAAATCAAAATGGATAAAAGAACTGAACTTAAGAACAGAACCTATAAAATAGATAGAAGAAAACATAGGTAAAATTCTACAAGACACACATCTCAAAAATATCTTTAAAGACATATCACCCAAAGCAAAGAAAATGAATGAGAAGATAAACAGTTGAGACTACATCAAATTAAAAATGTTCTCTACAGCAAAAGAAATATTAGAAATATTAGCCAAAACAAAGAGACATGTCTCTTTTTGAGTTGTGTCCTCCAGTTGTACTGTTAGTGGGCAAACTGAGGGGTACCCCAAGGACCTATAAACTTGCACACTCTACAAAGATTCTGCCATTCATCACATTAAGACAGAACATACTGTTTGTGTGAATGACCCTTCATGGAATGATTGTGAAGAGAGAGAGAAGTAAAGAAAGGAAATCGTTTTCCAATAAAACAATGTAAGTTACCCATTTCTTGTGGGTAAAATCCCAACCAAACAGGTTTTGCCCAAGTGGGGCCACTGAGGCCAAAAATACTTGCTACAAGTTTAAGGCACCTCCTGATGGGGAACCATAGGAAAGGGCAGAAAGGGCCAGGCAATTTTGGTATGTAAGCAAAGTTGAAGTACAAATCAAGATAAAGATTATCATTATGAATCTCGCATGTGTCTTCTCATTCATGTTTTGACTCCAAATTTCTCCTTTCATGCCCCCCAAGTCCCTGGTATCTGTCCAAAGCCAATAAGCAAGCCACCCTCCTTCACATGGATGCATTATTTACATAGAATAATACTGTATCTTTAGGGGCAGCTAAAGACAAAAAAGGAACTTCTGAATATAAGGCAGGAATCAATCACATAAATATATTACTTGTTAATCTATAATTAATCATTAAAACAATAAAAATGGCAAATAAAATAATTAAAAATATTTAAACATTTATTAGCAATCTTTATTCAAAACAACATAGATCTTTACTTGTTTATGACAGCTCTGAAAAAAAAGAAGGAGACTCTAAATCATGCTTACTAAGCACCTTTGGGGGCAAATATTACTTCCCTTTTTTTGTATTATTAAGGTGAGTGATCTAAGGCATCATATCTGATAAGTAAAGAGTTAAACCATCTGGGGCCTCCCTCGTGGTGCAGTGGGTTAAGCAACACACTATGAAGCAATCTGCAGCCATTGCAGTATGAGTTCAATTCCTGCCGCCAGCTGGGGAGAGAACCCATGTGGTGCAGCAGACCTCTCCTGCCTGGCCTGCTACTCCCCTCAGCAGGTGTTTCAGTCAATCTGCCTGTTCTGTTCTCCACTCTGTCTCTGGTGAATCCTCTTACTCCCTGCACTTCTGGCCTGTACCCAAGTTCTTGTTTGCATTAATAAAATAAAGCTTTTAAAAAAAAAAAAAGAGAGACCCACCTTTGTCTCCTTGCTACATCTCACACATACAGTAAGACACTACATTTGAACACAGGAAATCTTCATCTACATTTCAATGTCCATCCTTTTCAGAGTTATAACAAGTATTTTCCTAATCTTGCCTCTGATCTTTCTTTTTGTGGTCAACTTCTTGACTTCACATTTTGCTATGTCTGTCCTGAAAAAAAAATAATTAGAATTTATTTCAGATCTGTAGAAGACATTTTACAAAATGGTTTGCTAAGGTGAAACATGCTGTGTTAGGAGGCATAAGCATAGATGATATTTTAAGAATTGTATATAACCTATTACTACATCCTGACCAGTTACTCACCACTATTTTTGGCTGCCTAGCAACAAAATAGATTCATAGGACTATAGACTTACAACTTAATGTGACATTTGAAACCACATTCTGGAATAGATTAATGATTACAGTCAATAAGGTATTTGCTGGGAAATTTTGTTATCTATTTGGGCTCTTCTGTAGCTTTGCCAAAATATAAAATATGATTCTGTCATAGGAAATTCATAGAGATAGCTAGTTACTGTTATCCCACAAATAAAATCATGTTATATAATTCTTGTTTGCTTATATTGAACATAGTAATTTCTAACAAAATATCCACAGAGTGATAACTCTTATTTTGGGGGACACAAACAATTTCAGATGTTAGAAAAAATTAATTCTTTACAATAAATTTAAACTTCATGTAATTACTTTCTGAAAAACTAGCATGTATTGTTTTCTGAAAACATCTAGTTAGAATGTCTGTTTCTTTAAAGAAATATTTCATTGAAATTTAATATACATACATGGACCATGAAAGTACAGTTAAATCAATTACAAGATATAGATTGCTATGTGTTAAAAATATTAAAAAGGACCCCAAATGTAGTAATTCATGATGGACCCCACCCAGATTTACAGTTCCAACATCTCTAAAAAATGTAAACCTGAGGTTTCCTGAACAGCACCAGTGAGATAACATGCTTTCCTCTGAGGAAGTTTGGTTTACCGGAAAAATCTTTTCTTTTGCTCATGACTCTGTCCTTCTGTTGAGGGGAAAGGATGTCCTGAACAAACTCCACAAATAGGTTTAATGAACTCCACTGAGTCAAGAGCAAGCAGAGAGCCCATAGGGTCCAAATAGGAAAAGCCTGGAAGCAATAAGGAGTACTCCAGAGATAAGGTCAACAAATTCCAAAGGGAATCATTCACACACCCCAGGACCAGGGTTAATAGGACATTCCAGAACAAGGATGATAAAGAAAAGTATTCTAAGGGATGGGACACAGGCTTCGTTATGGGCACAGATATATTAAGGCAGAGTTAGAGTTATATTAAGGCACCGAAAATTAACCCATTACAAAGAGACTGATGGAACTTTAGAATAACTAGGGAAAGAAGGTCCTTGAGACACGTCTTCCCTTTGACTTCCTTGTCCCTCCCTGGCCTGGTTGTTGGGGTTCTAGATCAGTGAAACTGGTAGGATGTATTCACCAGTTTTCTCTCTTTCTCCCTGAGTTATTCATTTCTTCATTTCCCCTTTTTGTAAATAGACCCTTTATTACCCTTTGTGTTTCTGCAGCTGAGTCTTGTTATAAGTCCTTTTTAACCAAATGTGAGGACCCACAGTCAGGCCAAACCATTTCACATTGAGTTGCCTGGTAACGCTTCCTGTATTCTGTCTAAAATACCCTCTATGTTGTGTGAGTCTTGCAGGATCTAGATGGAAAGCTATTTATGAATTGTTCAATAAAGCCAATTAGAACTCTAATTTTGTTTTTAAGACATCTAATCACCTCAGAAGTAATATCAGAACCTCAGAAGTAATCTCATGCCCCCTTCAAAATATCAGCTTCTCACTTTTCCCCTAAGGTAAGCATTGTCTATTGCAATCCACTATATTTTTTCTGCTTTTAGAATTTATATATATCAAATCATAAAATCTGAAATTTTACGTGCCAAGCTGGTTTTGATCCAAATTGTCCTTTTGATATCTATCCTTATTCTTGCACATAGCTGTGGTGTTTTGTTGTATTCATAGGATTCAATGAATTTATTCACACTGGTGTTCATGAACATCATGGTGTTTGATACTAATGAGGCCAGGATTGCTGAGGGACCCTAAAGTTCTTGACTTCTTTGCCAGAATTAATTTGTGTGGGAGTCAATGTAGATGAGTTAGAAATGAAGCTTTATTGTAGGTCAAAAAAAGAGATTGTGGGAAATTTCAAGGGAGAGATTTGTGCCTTGACTCTTGGAGCTGTTGATATACATAGTCTTAGTTGAGGTGTAGGGCTTAATACTGACTTGCAGTGTTCTTGAAAATATTGATTTTACTTATTCACCATCTAGCCTAGAATATATTAATTATTGTCTATTGTTTTAAAACAGACTTTGGTGTGATTTTAACATATATATTTTTTCTATACCACAGAAGTGTTATTAAAGATAAAACAGTATATAATGAGAAAATATAGTAGATGAGTGACTATTTAAATAAACTTTCTATTTTAGGATAGTTTTAGATATATATAGAATTGTAATGCTAATGTAGAGTTTCCATATACTTCACACCCAGTTTCCTCAGTAACATCTTATATTAATGTGGTACAATCTCCACAATTAAAGAGTCAATATTGATTTAGTATTATTCATTAAAGCTCATACTTTATTCTGGGTACCTTAGTTTCCTTGCAATGTTACTTTTCTGTTCCAGAATTGCACACTTACTTTCATCATTTCTATGTTCTTAGGCTTCCTTATCTGTGACAGTTTCTCAGACTTTTATTTTTGTCTCAGATTTTGTTTTTTTGTCTTTTGAGGGTCTTAGTAGTTTGACAAGTACTCCTCAAGTACTTTGTGTCATGTCCTGAATTATCATTTATGCAATTTTTTAATAACTAGATTGGTGTTATATATCTTATTCTGAATCATGAATTTGGATCAAATCCATCTATACCATTTCCCAGCTGAGCCTGAGTACTAGAGAAACAGCATGATCTATGGCTTGCTCTGTGGCCAGTCAGCTTTAGCCTTGCATAATATATGGGTCAGGCTAAGAACTGCTGTGGAAGATTATAAGAGAAAAAAAATGCCAAAGATGGAAAAAGCTGACAGTGCACTGGTTGTCTGGGTGGCATTCATGTTTCAGAGCATAAAAAGCAACCTGAGCACTAGACCTCAAACCAATGTTGAAAGGTGCCAAATTGCATATTATGTGCACCTGAGGAAGACTGATCAATGTCTACACAATGCACTTACATAAGCAAAGGATGTTGTGGGGAGAGAGAACGTGAAAGCAGAGATCAATAAGACATTCACCCATTTGGTACTATGAATCCCTGGAGTTCTATTTTTGCCCGTCTCTGGCTCCAACCACCATGATCTGTACAAGAAATCCTAGCTTTGGGAGAGCTTCCAGGAAAAAGTGTTCAGTACCCCTTTTAATCATGCAACCAGAACTTTCAAACTGCTGAGGACAGTGGCAAACTATTAGTAAAGAAACTAGCCCTGGGATTACCAACGTAAATTACAAGCCTTAAATGGTACATAAATTCCACTGCCCTTACTTTGTCTAAGATGTAAGACACAGACATCCAGGTTTCCCCAGAGATAAAAAAGAGAATTTTTTTGAACTGTAAAGTAGTTCTATCTACACATATTTAAATATAGTGTGGCTAGACAGTTTTAAAAAGTTGTAAGAACAGTAAGAATTATGATGGAGAAAAGTATATGCCAACTGGAAATGGTGTAACTCCTCGGAACTTCAAGCATCTGGGTACATCCAGAAATACAATTTCATGAAGAAGAAATATCACAACAGCAGATGAGCCCAGAAGTATGCTCCTCGGCCTCTTCCACTTTGCACGCTGTTTTCCACTTTGATCAAAGACCTTGGTACTTTTTCTATAGGCTCTATTGTCTCATTTACAGAGTATGGATCACATTTCCCAGATTAAAAAAAAGGACTTGTCATGGTCACATTATATTTTTCAAAATATTCTAAAGACATCACATTTTGTATTTGCCTAAGAGTAGAAAGGTTTTCAAGAGGAAGATAATATGAAAAATTGCTTAGAGAATTTCAATTAACACAACATATTTTAGCTTTTAAAAATAGGAAAAATATTTTATGTTTAAAGTAAGTTCTAGAGTGTGTCCTTTCTGATATTTCACTCCTGCTGTCTTGATTGTTTTCAGTCCACAAAGCAGGTGAGGGAAAATTATGAATAGGGAAGTTGGTTAGCTTGATCACTTGGAAGTAACTTGATCAGCTGGAAGTAACTGTCAGAATGGTGTTCTCTATGCTTTGTATTTGATATCAGGGTTTAGAAATGTTCTGAAAGATACGGAGATGAAACTGTGTGTGTGCCCACGCGTGCATATTTGTGTGTGTATTTATTGTTTCTCTTCACTGTGAGTATAACACTGTTGAAAAGACTCAGCTATCACCCAAGCATATGCCTGAAAAGTTCATTTGCTTCATATTTTTATTTTTTTAAGATTTATTTACTTATGTACACAAGAACTGGGGTGCAGGCCAGAAGTGTAGAGGGAGTGAGGGACAGAGTGGGGAGCAGAACAGGCAGGTGTACTGAAACACACTGCTGAAGGGAGCAGAGGTGCGACAGGAGAGGTCTGCTGCGCCACTTCGGTCAGCTTCCTGGTTGGGGATGGCTGCGGATAGCTTGATAGCCCTGTGTCTTTAATCGTTGCATCACTAGGAAGGGCCCTGCTTTATACTTTTGCCTACATCAACATAGATATGCTACTTTCACAGCATAATTTGGATCTTTTAAAAATATTTTAGGTTTTTTGGCCTCCCTGGTGGCTCAGCGAGGTTGAATACCACACTGTGACATATCTGTGGCACAACAGCATGCATTGGATCCCCCGCCAGGGAGGTGACCCACATGGGGCAGCAGACCTCTCCTGCTTCACTGACTGCTCCCCTCAGCAGCGTAGTACAATGGATTTGCCTCTTGTGCTCCCCGCTCTGTCTCTGGTGAATCCTCTCACCTCCTGCCACTCTGGACTTTACCTCAGCTCTTGTATGCATAAATAAATAAATCTTTAAAAAATATATTTTAGGCTTTATACTATAAATTATAATGGCTATCTTTTTTTTTCTTGGAAAGAAAAGTTTATTTAGAAAAAAAGAATTAAAGAATAAAGACTCCTAGTTAGATGGTACCTGGGAGGGGCAAATAGCACCCTATAATGGCTATCTTTTTAAAAGAAAATTACAGGTGTAAAAACGCAACTATCCATTTGAAAATGGCAAATTTTTAAATGATATTCATAGTTAAGTCAGGATATGATACTGACAACATAATATCCATAAACATATCAGGGCAGAATCCAATGGCATCAATTATCCATCCAGGAAACTGGTTAAACTAGGGTATAGAGAAGTCCAAAATATTTCTCAGGAATAATGAATATTGTGTTTGTTTGAATTGGTTTTGTGCAGTAACACTAACTGGAATCTCAGTAATAATTTCAGGAGGTTTATCAAAAATATGGACACATATCATAGACATAAAGCATGATGACACAGTAAGGAGACAAGCTGCGAAGTAACGGAGAAAGAATGGGTAATCTGTAAAAATATAGTGTATATATGTTCTATCAAAGCAATGTATTGCTAGACATAATATCTCTTTTCTGTCAAGACCTAGTCCCCATACTGATGAAATTCTCTTTCTCTTGGAGTTCCTGCCAGTATTCAAGAACAATTTCTAATGAGGAAAGATGAATAAAGTATGAGTGAAATAACAAGTAAAACATAGAAATCAAAAGTGATACTTGTCATGGAGGTGATCAGTTTGAATGAGGCTATGGTGGTTGATATTATACTGAGATATTAGTTGAAATATAACAGAAGATTAAATCTATAAATAATTTAGCAGTAATGCAGAAACTGAAATTCCTCGGATTGCGTCACTATGAAAAAACAATGTCTTGACAAAGCTTTTCAAAGTTAGATATATTCATATTAACCTTGGTTAGAACTTCAAAGTTAAAAATATCTTAAATAAAAAAGAAATGTCAGCTGAATATCATATAGCAGGTCACACAATGCTAAACAGATAATGTCTAAATATTTTTAGATGGTGCCAGAGTTGTGACCTTATAAAACATAATTGTGTATACAGCAATAAAAGTCCTTACTGTTTATTTATAATTCCCTGAGAGGAACACGTTTTTAATGAAACCAATTTATACAATGAAATAAGTAAACTATAGTTACAATAATGAGTTTGACAATTTTTGCGTTTATTGCTTCTCAATTTTAATTAGAACTGTATGGTTTTTCAATTGCTAATTATAAAACAAAATGAAATGTGACTTGACTTTCAGTTGTAAGCCTTTTGGGGCCCTTTAAATCATCTTTCTCTAAGAAAAGAAAGTCATGAGCAATAACAATATAAAACAACAAGTCCTCAATGTTATCAGTGGTGCAAGAGTCACTGAGTTAATCAAAAGCAATTAGCTTTCCTCTCAGAAGTATGGTGTTAAGATACACTTAAATTGAAGCATTATGTTCTGGTAATATGAAACTCTTTAGTCTCCTTTAGAAATGATTTTCTTTGCATTTTAATCACGGCAACAGAGTTTCTATTGACCTAATCAGACATAAAATGAGATGGCCTCTTTGAGGTAATGAATGAGTTGGCTAAAGTCTCCTAAGACCATAGCTCCTCCTTGTTCTACCAAGGACTTCTGACCTGTATGATCGCAATGCATCATCAGTAGACATTCCTCTATTTTAAGTGACACAGAGACTCACTGATTCAGATCTTGGTTTAAAAGAAAGCTATCTTTGGTCTTTTTTTTTCTTTAGTATTCTTGAAGTAACATTATATCATGACATTATATAGGTTTCAGGCATGCATTATTATAAATCAACATCGTCATATAATACCTTATGTTCACCATTAGAAGTCTTTTCTTGATCATTTTGTTGATGGGGCTATTTGACTGGAAAATTAAGGCTAGTTGAAAATAAAACTGATAATTTGATGCCAGCAGAACCCTTGGCCAAAGTTTCCTGTGAATTATTATAAAATGGTACAACAAGGATTGGATAATACTTTTTGATTTTTTTTGTTTATTTATAAACATGTATTTAGATAGATGGATAGAATGCTAGTTGAAGAATAAGTATTATATTGATCAAGAGGTCTTTGTTATCAACTAGAAAAATCAAAGTCAGCTAACTTGAAGATTCTGCTATTCCAGTGTGTCAAAGGGAAGTTCTATGCTGTGCTTCAGACACCAGTGACTGGGAGGATACATTCTGTACCTCAATCTTTGACTACATATTGTTGACAATTATCGAAGGTGAAATTTTAATGATAAATACACCAAAATTTCATTTCATAAATGAAAGTGTCTACATTAGAAGAAGAAAATGACTTGAAATTATATGCTAACTAATGGTTGTTAGCAGGGAGAAGAGAGGGTATGGGAATGTAGAGGGGTCTTAAAGGTGGGAATGGACGGTGACTAGACATTTGGTGGTGGGCCAGATGACATACCTGTAATTGCTCTAGTGGGAAATGTATTGTTGAAATATATCGTGTTGTATACACGTTACCTCAATAAAAAAAAAAAAGGTCTTTCATACAAGTACTACTTTCTCTGAGGAAAACTTTTCTAAGCTCATAAGGTTTGATCAGTATTTATCTTATGTAATCTTATAACATCCTAAATGTTCCCTATCATTATACCTACCATGATTACTAGACTAAGAATCTCAGTAAGCCCAGGATATGTCTATCTTGTTAATCCTATAGTCTCACCACGTAAAATTAGCTATCAAAGCATTGGTCCTAAATATGTATTTGTTGGATTAATAATGAATATATAAGGTGCCCCTCTTGAGTAGAAATATTCTGTCTAATTGATAAGATAGAAAACTATACAATCATTAGGTTTCAGAATTTTATCATTAACTTCTGCTAGTGGTTAATCTCAATTCAAAGGTATTTTATAATCTAAAATTATTTTGCAAAGCATTCTTTAACTTAGAGTTTCTTTACATATTTTAGTCACATTTACAACTAATGGCAATTTGTGAGTTTACATCATAGACCTAATTTCATTAGCATCTATTAGGAAACCTGGACTCAGGAAAAATATAATAATATTGGTCTAAAGAGGGCAAAAAAGCATTCATTATTATTTGATTAAATTTCTAATCAGTATTCATTTCCAGTTTCTTCCAAGTTACACTAGAACATAGCAAATAAAAAACAAATCACCAAGCCTGGCAATATTTAAAATATGAATGTCACTTTCCAAATTCATTATTTTCTTTTCCTTAAGGCAACAGGCAGCTTAGTTTTCATGGCAAGAAAAATAGTTCTTCTGTGGTCATTTCTATGCATTAAAAGATTTAAAATTTTCTGAGGCATTATTCAGTTTGATCTAACAAATGCTAAAGGCAAATACAGGCTATTTACAATATGCTTTTTCTCCAACTGGGTGACTTCTACTATAGTATTTCAATACCTATCATTGCATCTAATAATAGTTTATCTATTTTTAATACTGTTATTTCCTTAGTGTTATATAAGACATGGACCTTCATTTTTGAAAACTGCATCAATATCTCCTCCTTAGAGAACCTGAATTGTGGTGAACTTAAAAAACAGAGCAATCTCTATTGTTTTCCTACACGAAATACTTCCTTACACTGCTAAACTGCTCCTATTAATGAATGCAAGACAGATCAATGTACAAATTTCTGTAACACTGTTAAATATTACACCAATGTCTGATTCATTTAAATATGTTAAAACTGATCTTGAAATTATATTTTTAAATATGGAAAAGTTCATAACAAATAGAAAAAAGAGCATTTATCTGAATCCCTTATTCTTACCTTTCTGAATCTGAATAGATAAGTCCTCAAATTGCTAGTTATTTTTCCCTAGCACTTTCTTTGAACCTATACCTTTTTAAAAAGTTGTATTTTATGATACAATCTTAACTTCAGAATATTTATCTTAAGTAAACCTCTTCTTATACAATTCTGGATTATTACTTTCATGTAATTGCAAGATAAAGAAAACCTCAAGTTTGACTTCCAACAAAGAGACTTTCCAGGATTTACAAATGTAACTTCTTTCAACCCTAAAAACAATTAATTCTCACAGCCAGCCAGGGATTGTGCATATTATCATTTTTCTCATTTTAATGAATTTTTTAAAGGTTCAAGAAATTTTCCAAGATCTTGCATTTGCTAAGTATAAAGCTAAGATTCTAGTCTGGCTCTGTGTAAAAGCCTAACCTTTATGCTGTTAAGTGAAAAATGTTCCATCTGTATAATGTTCACTTATAGGTCTGTAGTAGTTATTTCTTACCAGTTTTGAAATTCCTTTGCCTCAAAAAATTACATGATAAATTTGACTCATGAAATTTCACATCTCTTTTACTGATTATTTTAGAGTAAAAATAAGGTAACCCCTTTTTGTCTATCATATAAAGTCTCTCCCTGTGTGTCCTCAATACCCTGGATCTTAAACACAGACCATCCCAGACATCTCCAGTCCTCTCCATCGTTGTTTAGAATTTATACCATGTACATTTCCACTGCATGCTATTAAACATATTCTCCCTTTGTTAATCATTATGATGTTTTTTGATTTTCCAGAGAGACTGAGAAAAATACAGAGGGGTGGAGGATTTTTTTCCCCTCATCCCCAACAGAATACAAAATATTAGGTTTCTCTTAGTTTTCCTTTGAGGTATTTCAAACATAATTGAGAAAACAAGACATGCATTCATTAATCACACAAGTAACCAAGTAAAAAAACTGATTGGAATCATAAACATTTAGAAAAAAGATCTTTCTGAATTTAATAGCTTTCAGTAATATATCTGTGCAATATATACATAAAGGCAGTGAAAAAAATCATGGCTGACAACATTGTGAATGTACTAAACGCCACAGAATTATATATTTTAAAATGATTAAATTTATGTTATACACATATACCCCATAAATAATTAATTTATATGTATTATTTTCTTTATTATATTGAATATGAAACCATGATCAGCACTTGCTTTGCAAAAGGTGGTCAAAATGTGTTTTAAAAATATTTGCCTAAGAACACCCCACATCCTGTTTATTTCTCCTCCTCCTACTTATTTTGCAAACATATCTTCTTTTACAAAATTAACCCAGAGCTTTACTGGAGAAAACTGGCTGGAACAGACTAATAGGCTTTTTACAAGTTCTGTTTTAGAGCGCATGTGCAGAGGAGATTTCACCAACTTTGAGTTACCTCTTGACTACTTGGAATGAAAATTACTGCTCAAAGCAGCATTTCGAAGTGAAGAGTTTGTCCCAGCTGGAGGAGTTCCCACCCTGAGTTCATTCCAAAGCAAGAGTAGGTGAGGGAGGGGGGAAGTATGGGAGTGGGGAGGTGCACGTGTGGGTCCATTGACAAGGAAGTCACATGGCTGGTCGTATATAGAAACAAATACAACTGACCAATCAAACTGCCAATTTGAATTTTTCTGCCCTTTCTTTATTTCCCAACTGTTAATAAATGCTGTTCAAGTCCCTACAACTGGAAACATTTTTTTAATGTTTAAATTACATTACATTACATTAAATTAATGTTTAAACAAAAAAACCCTTATTTTTTCACAATACAGGATTTCTCCCCTCACGTGAAGTCACCATAGTTTTCCCACCACCGAAGTGACCACAGTAGCCCACACTCCACCCTGCTCTCACCCTGCTTCCTCATTACTTCCTCTCATCCGCTCACTCCCCCTCGGCTGCTGCTGAGTGTCTGAGCTCAGCAGTCTGCTTTCAAGGGTCAGTCACAGTTTGTGGACAGGAAGATTTGAGCCTTGCCTTCTGTGTTCTTGCCAGTAGACTTGTAATAAACTTCTTGATTCTCTCAAAATCTGTCATGTTAATTGACTTTCTAAATACGCTGAGCAAACAAGTGATCCAATGCTTGGTAACAAGGGTTTAAAAATCAGTCATTTCTTTCAAGTATGTATTTAGGTAGTAGAGGCATTTTTTTCCCCTGAATTCAACTACTACATGGCTTTGTATATGTTCCCCACCATTAAAAATGTTAATGCAGTAAAAAAAATTAAAAATCACTAAAATCTCACCATCCATATTCAATTAATTTAGCAATTCAGAGTGCTTTATTCTAAACATTTTCTTATCTATATGGATATATTTTTACGTAATTAGAATTATGATTTTTATCTTTATTTATTACATTAGATTTATATTCCCATCAGTTTCAATTTCAATTCTATCTTAACATGCCTCTTTGAAGGTGAATTGCTTTTTCAACTTTGTTATAAAATTCTTTGCTATTCTTATCTGTATATTTACATTCTGGGAACAGATATTCACAATTTTTTCCAGAATATTTTATATAAAACATTATCTTTTCAAACTGGTTCAACTGAACTTTGGGAAGTTAAAAAATTGTTATAATTTAATATCATTAAAAACTACTAATAGGCAGGCTGAATATTTTCAAATGCTGAATCCTTTAAGCTGAATTGATTTTTCTATCATGGACTTTAAATTTGTAAATATACAACAGTCACACAGCAGAGATACTTTAAAATACTAAATTTCAAACTGAAAACTTTAATACTTCTCCTAAGTATAATTTAATGTGAAAAAAAAAGTTTTTAGGATAAACAAAAGATTTTCATATTCATTAACAGGTACACTTTTTCCAGATTTTTTCCGTTCTCAAAAAGATACTCTAATCATGTGTAGTTCTGTGACTTAGGAAAGAAGTATTGGGAAAATAAGGGAAAACCTGTATATATTCTCTAAAGGAGTCATCGTTCAGCTGTGAGGAATATTAAATCTTGGTAAAGAGATCAATTACAAATAGCTATGCATGTTCACTCACAATATGATATGTTCCTAGTAATAAAGTTCATAACACCATTAAAAAGGTTGGATATAAATTGATGAGATTTGATCAAATTAAATGCAAGGAATAGTTTATTATTATTATTTTCTGCCTTAGGTGTGTGATATAATGATTTTAGCTTATTTCAAGACACATAGAGCACATAAATCATGATTTTAAAGAGAGTTACATTTTTGTTCTTATTTGTTTTGAAATTTGAGGTTTTCTAGAACATACAATACATAAATGACATTATATTCTGGGACCAATAACTGCAAATGTTTATCAAAGTTTACTTGCATTAGAATGAAAGTGGCCACTCTCCACAAAGCAGTAATTTAAAATTTTATTTGTTATTCTAAATAATTTATGTTGACAACAGTTTTGACAGTTAATTTCTTCTTCTAAGGTAAGTCAATTGTCTTTCATTGACTTTGAGTGACAGATAAGCTTAGGCAAAGTGAGTATATTCTTAGGGAACATGCTTTGAATTCTTGGGATAAAGTTATGTCAGATCTCTTAAGGGTGTAATTATGGATGTCTTTAGAATATTGTATTCTTCAAAAATTGAGCAATTTTGGTTTTCAATTTTCTTTTCTGGTTGTTTATGTTTTTCACTTCAGACCAAAATACAAATAAAAATTTTTTATAGGAAAGTTTAGAATATTTTTCAGAAGCAAAATGTCGACAAGGAGAAACAGCTTGAGACTAGAACTTAATGTGATACTTATGACGCACTGATAAACTAAGAAGTGGTGGGAAGCTTACATAAATATTGATAGAGAATCCTCACAACCGTTTATGCTGGATGTACTGTGTAAAGTCAAGCACTGACCCATTGAAATACATTTTAATATGGACACACATTTATTTTTAAGCCCACTGGCTTTGGATTTAGTGACTGGATAATATTGGACAATGTGAACTATAGTTTAAACAATTAGGAAGGAAATAATGAAAGCAGAAGGGATGAAAATGCTACATGTTCTATAAATGATCCACAAAGTTTCTTTAATATTCTTAAATTTTAGAATAACATTATATGGGAATGTACACTGATTTTGCTCATAGATATATATACACTTAAATCTTATAAAACCTGATACATTAGTTATGTTAACATATTAAAGTTATCCCCCTCTCAAGTTAGTGCACAATAATGATTCAAATAAATGATCCTTCTCGTGAAAAAATGTAAATAATGTGATTCTGAAAGCAGACTTTTAAACACAACCTATTTACTATGTTATACGTGAAAAATAAAACCAAATAGCTATTTTTACCTACCACAAATTCATTTTTAGATATGACCATCCTCTAATTTTTTGGTTTGTTTGCAAATTATTGTAATTAAAAATCTTTCTGTACATGCCTAACATCTGATAAGATGTACAACTGGTGGAAAGACTCATTGGATTATTCTATGTGGTACAATGTACATGTTGAAGCTATTTCACAGAAAAAGTCCTAAACAATATCTGTTCTTCAAATTTATAGACTGATTAATTTGGTCTCACTTAACTAACTTGTCTTTCTTCTTTCTATATTCTATTTTTAATTCAGCCACCTAAATGCCACACTTTTTCACCTACTCAGTATTAAATAAGGACCATTTTCAAATTCATAGCAGAACTATAATAAAACACTATTTCTTTCTAAGTTGCTAAGGACTATTTTTAATATGGTCTTAATGATACTCAATGATTGAAGTTTTGAATATTGAGTAAGATCAAAACCTTTTTTAAGAGATTACATCTATATTTACTTATGCAAAAATTTTGATATGATACTTAAATCAGTGAAATTCTAGAAAACGATTTTTAGTTTGAACTCTTTCAATTTCTCTTATGCCTACTGTTAGTATAGAAAGCTGCTACATTACATACTTTCCCAGAGTTGAGATTTTTTAAAAGGATAATTTTTCTTATTCTCATAGATTTCATGAGTCAGGGTTAATCTAAAGCACAGTGAGGGTGACTTTTTTCTGCTCTACTGTATCTGGGGCCTCCACTGGGAAGACTTCCAAGATAGTTTCATTACTGACAAGTCTTTAGCTGAGATGACCGACTAGCTCAGTTGGTACATGTTGGGTATCTTAGAAGAAAATTCACTGAATGGGTATCCAGTCAAAAATTAACTATATGCTTGACTATTGAATAAAATTTAATCTTTCTCTGACTTTATGTTGTTGATGAATATTAAATAATCTCTAAAATATAATATAAAGGTCTACTTAATTTTATTACTTTGCAAATATTTGTGGGCTGTTTCTGGTTTGAACTTATTCAATTTCCTTTAAACCTGCAGTTAAGTAATGATTCTTATTTTTATTTCTTACTCATTTCATTAGTATGCATGCAAAAATTTTCATATGTATGTGTTAACATAACATATATATATGTGTTAGGAAAATCAGTTTATTTGATTAGTGAATGAAATATTTGACTAGTTCTCATTTTGCCACTATCATCCTTATTTCAGAAATATTATTACTCTTCCTATCATTTACTAGTGATCACTTTCTATTATGTATAACAATTTCTATTCTGTCATTTCAAATTTTTATCCTTCTGTACAGTGACATAGCTTGAAAATTAACTTTTGCACTGAAAATTATGTTATAAAAATGAAAATATACACTTACTTGGAAAATAGAAAATATCAATATACAGAGTAGGTATATATGCATGTTTTAAATATCTGTTCAGTATCTGTAGTTTATGAGTTTCCCTTCATCATATCATATAAGGCTTTTACTTCATTACATGACGTCTTTTCTTCTTTCTTCTTTCTCCTCCCTACTTTTTTCTCTTTTTCTCCTTTGCTGCTTCCTGTTATTCTTTCTATCATTTTAATTATTGTGGCTTTGTATTATAGTTTGAAGTCCAAAACTGTGATGCCTCCATTTGCTTTCTTTTTAGGAGAGCTTTGGATATTTAAGTTTTTGTGTGTGTGTGTGTGTATCTCCATATAAATTTCATCAGTATTTGTTCTATTTCTTTGAAAAATATCATTGAAATTTTAATTGAAATAGTAGTGAAATAGTAGTGAATAGTAGTGAATTTAAATAGCAATAGTATAAATTGCTTTTGGTAGGACAGTCATTTTGATAATGTTAGTTCTTCCAATACATGAGCAGGGGATTTCTTTCCATTTCTTTGTGTCTTCTATTTCTTTTAATATTGTTTTATAGTTTTCCTTGTATAGGTCTTTCATCTCCTTTGTTAGGTTTATTCCAAAATATTTGATTTTTTTGGTTTCCATTTTAAAAGGGATTTTTAAAATTTCTTCTTCTTCATGTTGATTGCTTATAAGAGGCTATTGATTTTTGTGTGTTGATTTTGTAACCTGCTGCTTTACTGAACTGGTTGGTTATTTTTGATTTGTTTTTCTGTAGAGTTTTAAGGTTTCACTATGTATATTGTCATATCATCTGGAAATATTAATAGTTTTACTTTTTCTTTCCTGATTTAGATTCCATGTACTTCTTTTTCTTGTCTTATTGTTCTCACTAAGACTTCCAGTATGTAAAGCAGTGATGAGAGTGGGCATCTTTGTCTTTTTCCAGATCTCAAGGGACAGGCTTTTAGCTTCTCACCATTGAGA
Source organism: Galemys pyrenaicus (assembly GCA_019455555.1). NCBI lineage: Eukaryota > Metazoa > Chordata > Mammalia > Eulipotyphla > Talpidae > Galemys > Galemys pyrenaicus. Next base: position 726,629 of record JAGFMF010011620.1, read on the forward strand.
ATGATATTTGCTATGGACTTGTCATTTATGGGCTTTATTATGTTAAGTTATTGTCTTTTTATCCTGATAATTTTGAGTGTCTCAAAATTTTGAGGTATCATAAATGGATGTTATTAATTGAATACATTCTCAGGAATGGAATTGCTGGGTCATGAAAGCTCCATTTTTAGTAGTTTGAAGAACCTCCACAGGGCTTCCCACAGTGGTTGGGTGGATCAGTTTGCATTCCCACCAGCAGTGTAGAAGAGTCCCTCTTACTCCATATCCTTGCCAAAATTTGTCGTTGCCAGTTTTTGTTGTTGTTGTTATTGTTTTTTAATGTATGCCACTCTCACTGGTGTAATTATGGTATCTCATTGTAGTTTTGATTTATGTTTCCTTGATTATAAGTGGTGTTGAATGTTTTTTCATATATCTTTTGGCCATTTGCATTTCCTCTTTGGAGAAGTGTATGTTTAGCTCCTCTGCTCATTTTTTGACTGGATTCTTTACTTTGTTTTTGTAGAGTCATATAAGCTCTTTGTGTATCTTTGTGATCCGTCCTTTATCAGTTGTATGATGGCAAAAATTTTCTCCCAGTTGGTAAGGTGTCTGCTTTCATTAAAGTCTCCTTTGCTGTGCAGAAGCTTTTTAGTTTTCTGTAATCTCAGCTGTTTATCTTTTCCTTCCCTTTCTTCATTTTTGGTGATGTGTCTGTGTATTACTGAGATGTATGTTGTGCAGTGTTTTGACTATATTTTTCTTTCTATATTTTATGTTTCTGGTCTTATGTCTAATTCTTTAATCCATTTTGAGTTGGTTAAATTAAAGACCAACTTAAAAGAATTTGGATGTAAGATGTAGGCCTGGTCATAAAAATAATACTGAACTTTCCTACCTTAGTCAATTTGTCAAAGGAATTTTCTTGTTGTTGAATGATATAGTTGCCTGAAGGGGTGGTCCCATACCTCTATATATAGTTTTATAAACAAATGCTATATTAATAAAACAAAACAAAACAACATTAATTCACTGCAGTATAGATGCACAACTGGTCTTTACATTTTGTTTAGCCAAAGATAGTTGACTTGAGTTTTGGAACTATTGTTTTTAAATTTTACCTGAGGTTTTTATATAAAATTCAAATTCCTGAATCCATTCATCAAAGCAGTCATTCAACACATGAGGTGATTCATGGACAACATTTTGAGAAAGAATTAGATAAAATAGGGTTAAGAAATAAAAATGTTGGGCCTCCCTGGTGGCATAAAGGGTTAAAACTCAGCAGTAGGTAGTAGTAGGTAGCCACTGCAGCACAAACTGGATCCCTGGCCAGGGAGGTGACCCATATAGCGCAGCAGACAGCTCCTGTCATCCCTCCTGCTCCCCTCACAGTGTACTTCAGTAGATCCACCTGTTGTGTTCCCCACTCTGTCTCTGGTGAGTCAGCTTACCCCCACACCTCTGGCCTGTACCCCAGTTCTGTATGAATAAATATTTTTTTTAAAAAAGAAATAAAATTACTACTATATTGTCTTTGTTTCCAGAACTAGACAAGTACCATAAGTTCACAGCTTGAGAATATGTATATGGATTTACTGATATGCTGTGTCTCACAGTTACCAGAATGGGGTGGCTGATGACTTTCCTCATTCCCACCATCACTCCTCCTGGACTGATTATATTCTTTCACATTTAGCTCAGATTTTCTCTCAGGCATAATCTGTATAGTGTCTTCATGTAAGGATCATCAGCTAAAATGTTTATTGTCCTAATATGTCATGAAATGAATTACTATCTGTAAGTAGGAGAAATAATAAATCAAATTGAATCACATTATTGTAAAATAACCTTCTAATCACAGACTCGGATCCTATAAGTTCTCTTTTTAAAATGACTGTTAAAATGCTTTGAAAATGTTTGACATAACCACATAGATAAAAGACATATGACCTATAACTATATTATATCCTTTGCAAAATCATCTCTTCTAATCCACCGAGTAATGCACACCACAGTCACCATGGAATTTCATATTTATGTCAATTAATATTACATTTTAATAAATCATTGGTATATGAATTGCATTCCTAATAGTTCAGAATTTTGAAGAAATCCTCAGTAACCTTTAGAAATAGAATTAGTAATTATAATGCTCCACTAAATTTACCTTAACAAATAATACACAATTGCAAAATTACCTACAAATAGAAATCTCAGTAGAGATACAAATACAAAGACATTTTCATATTTTAAAAGGTCATATTGTAAATGAAAATTTGATGTCAAAAGGGACAGCTTCATTATAAATAATATTTTTAACACAAATCACATGCCAGTACTTTAAATGTTTTCTTTTTAGGAATATGTGCTCCTTGCTTCAGATGCTGATACCAGACCAAGTAGACCAAAAGCACAGTTTTCTTAAAGTATTATCTACAATGAAAGCATGTGAAATAAGAGAGAAAAATATGAAATCAATGCTTAATTTGTATCCAACACAATGAAAAAAAATGTCTCATACTTGATAATAAGTATTCCTTTCAGCACAATTATCCTTGAGATTTCTTTGAGCATTATAAATGAGTTTTACAATCTATGTTTCTTTTAGAGTTTCAAACAAATCAATTTCATCTGCAAGGATTAGTACACACATAGTGAAATATTTCTGTGGCTCCATAATTCCCTCTGCCCTCATATTTTAAAAGGCGATGCAATTTAATTCCAGATTGACCCTTATGGTAAAAACTTCTTGCAGAGCTTGTTTAAGGATTAAGAAAAACATATTAAATCTATCAATAACATATATACTTAATACAATTTTTTTATGTAAGTTGTATGCCTAATTATAATTGGATATTGTATTTTCACCAAGAGAAGACTATCTTTCTCAATTTCCATTCCATATCTCAAACAAATAAATAATTAAAAAGTTTGAAGTCTCAAGTTCAACATCCATTTATGATGAAGGCCTTGAAATTCTCAGTATAGAAATAACATACCTTAACAAAATAAAAGTCATTCATGACAAACCCAAAGCCAGTATTAGTCTCAATGTTGAAAAAATAAAAGCTGTTTCTTTAAGATCAGGAACAAGATAAGGATGTCCACTCTTGTCACTGCTTTTCAATATAATACTAGAAGTCCTAGTCAGAGCAATAAGACAAGAGAAAGACATACAAAGAATCAAAATAAGGAAAAAAGAAGTAAAACTATTATTATTTTCAGGCAATATGATAATACACCTAGAGAACCTTAAAACACCACAGAGAAACTAATCAAGTTAATAAACTAGTTTAGCAAAGTAGCAGGATAAAAAACAGTATGTAAAAATCAGTAGTCTTCCTATATGAAAATCAACCTGAAGAAGAAGGAATTAAGAAAACCATTCCATTTGCAATTGAAACAAAAAAAAATCAAGTACCTGATAATAAATATAACATAAGAGCTGAGTGATCTGTACAAATAAAATTATAAAATATTGTTAAAAGAAATAGAAGACACAAAGAAATGGAAAAATATCCCCTCCTCCTGGATTGGAAGAACTAACATTATTAAAATGTCCAACCTACTGAAACAACTTACAGTTTCACTGCAATCCCAATAAAAAGGAATATGGATGCATCACACTCCCAGACTTCAAACTATATTATAAACCCATAATAATTAAAGCAGTATGGTTTACTGGAGCAAAAACAAATACACAGACCAATGAAATTGGATAGAAAACCCAGAAATAAAGTTGTACATAAATGGACAACTAACCTTTGACAAAGGAGCAAAGAATATACAATTGAACAAGTATAGTTTTTCAGTAAATGGTGCTAGAGGAAATGGACCAACATGAACAAAGAATGAAAATAGACCACTATCTTACACCATGCACAGAAACCAACTCAAAATGGATAAAAGAATAGAATATAAGATCTGAAACCATAAAATATATAGAAGAAAATACAAACAAAATACTATATCACATGCATATCAGTAGCATCTTTAAAGAATCATCCTCCAAATGAAGAAAGTGAAGGAAAAGTAAACAGTGGGGATTATATCAAACTAAAAAAGCTTCTGCACTGCAAAAGAGACATTAACAAAAACAGAGACACCTTACCGATTGTGATTGGGAGGAAATTTTTGCCATCATACAGCTGATAAAGGACGGATCACAAAGATACACAAAGAGCTCACACAACTCTACAGAAGCAAAGTAAAGAATCCAGTCAAAAAATGGGCAGAAGAGATAAACATACACTTCTCCAAAGAGGAAATGCAAATGACCAAAAGATATATTAAAAAACATTCAACACCACTTATAATCAAGGAAATGCAAATCAAATCTTCAATGAGATACCACAATTACACCAGTGAAAGTGGCACATATTAAAACAACAACAAAATGACAACAACAAATTTTGGGAAGGATTTGGAGAAAAAGGAACTCTCCTACACTGCTGGTGGAAATGCAAACTGGTCCAACCACTATGGAAAGCTGTGTGGTGGTTTCTCAAACTCTGAAATTGGAGCTTCTATATGACCCAGCAATTCTACTCCTAGAAATGTACCCAAAGGACACAGAAACATTAATTTTAAAAGATGCCTGTACCCCTATGTTTCTTGTACCACCATTTAAAATAGATGAGCTATGGAAACAACACAAATGCTCAAAAATAGATGACTGGATTAAGAAGATGTGGTATATTTACACAATGGAATACTACTCAGCAATCAGAAAAGATAAACTAATGTCATTCACAGCAACATGGATGGAGCTGGAAGGGATTATGCTCAGTGAAATAGGTCAGAAGGAAAAAAAGAAAAAAAATATTGGATGGTTTCACTTATAGGAGGAATATAGGGGAAACAAATAAGGGATTAGGAAAAAAATAATAAACAAAATTAACATGTAACAGTAAATCAGGAAGGGAGAAGGAGAGGACTCAAAACAGGGGAGGGAAGAGCACAAGGGACTATGGTTATGGTGCACAGGTGAATTGATGTTGGGAATTTGATGGGGACTACACCTGAGAGGAGAAAGCATATATTGTACAAAAATGAACAATGATGCAATATGTATATATATATATAAATTCAAATAAAAAGAAGAAAAAGAAGATGACCTTTAATTTATGTTCAAGTCACAAAGTCCCTGATCTCATTTTTGAGTACTATTCTTAACCTTTTGAGTTTAGTTCAAAATGACTCATTTTTTTTTCTACCTAGTGGCTTATAACAATATTAATATTGGCTGAATCTGAGACCTTATATGTTCACTATTTCAAGATTCTTCAACACTGTTCTACATGGGTTTGATGGATGCATAATTGTAAATCCTTACAGTCATATTCACTGTATTTCTCAGTGTGCAACCTTTAAATTCTGGAATATTATATTTAACCTCTCTAACTGATCTTCCATTGACTGTAACTCGGTTTCCCCTCATCTATGTGCCTATTTACCCTGTGAGATACTGATTCTAAGAGTAATACCCCCTATTCTCTCTCTCTCTCTCCCTCTCCCTCTCTCTCTCTCTCTCACACACACACACACACACACACACAGATCCAAATATACAAACCCTATAGCACATGAGCACAGATCTTGGAACCTACAAGTTCACATACATGCCATTATTTTATAAGTTAGGTCATCCTTCCTTTAATACTTTTATGGGGTTTATTGCTTCTTCATGCCACTGTTCAGTGGTATAAAAGTTTGTATTCTCATAATTTTCTTGCATTAATGCAAGATCTGCTTCCTAAAGGGTGTCTTTTTATTGATTGATTCATAGGGCTGAAATAGTCCCATTTTTCAGAACATCCATCCTTTTAGAATAGCATATTTAAACAAAAAGGAAGGGGAAAAATGTCTTGAGAAATAATGACTATATAAAACAGTTGAGACCAAAGCAATGCATGATCATGATTTCTTTAATTTGATATTATTCTGAATTATTTATTTTTGATGCTAGTTATTTATGTACCTCTGTTATACCAAACTCTGTACCTGAGGATACAGATTATTTCACCCTAGTGTTTATATTTGAAAGGCCTCACTAATTACTACTTTTTTGAATGTGTGCAGGTTAGAATATAATATTCAGTAAGACATCACCCATTACTTTTAAGAAAAATGTGAAAAATCAATCAGATTATTAGTATTTTATTCAAATCATTAACTATCTTTATAAACACATCTTAGGTTGTGCCAATGGTCTCATAATTATGCTCTGTAGAAATAATATGGTATACAAACCATTTTTAAAACAATTTGACTCAGATACACATTTCCAACATGATCTTGCAAACTGGTAATTTCTCTAATCTTAACTACAATAGGCTTATTTGAATATTACATGATGGGCCAATTTGGTGGTGTAGGGACTAACTCTCTATGCTGTCATGGCTATAGCCTGAGCTTGATCCCCCACCAGGGAACTGACCCACATGTGATGCCTCAGACCTTTCCTGGCTTGCTTGCCTGCTGCTCCCCTTAGCAGTATTTCACTGAGTCTGCCTGTTCTGGTCGCCACTCTGTTGAATCCTCTCACCTCCACATCTATGACCTACACCTCAGTTTTATGCAAAAGTAAAAAAAGTTGAATGTCATACTTAATTATGATTTCTTCTTCAAGTTTCACTTTTTTATGGTTTGTTATTGAATTTTCTTAGACTCATCATCACAAAAGGCTTTTCAAGTTTTAAGTCTTTTTCCTGTGCTATCACTGTTCTCTCATATATTATATCTGGGATTTGCTGATCTATAATTTTCCCTGAGAGGATCTTTACCGAATTTTAAATATGCAAGATAAAACACACCTTTTAGAAATAGAATTGGGTGATAAATTTCTCATCTTTTCCAAAAATAATATTCAAAACCTGTTAACATGATGCTAATTCTAATTTGAATAATTGTGTCATCCTTAAAAAAAAGTAAAACACAAATTTCCTTTCACTGATCCATTTATCACTGAAATGTGTTTCTAAACTCAAAAGGAAAATTGTGTCACTAAACCAAACCAATACATTTTGTAATGAGATGTAAATGTTCGTTTTCAACAACCTGGAAAATACAACCAAGGAAGTATGGGTATTAAATAAAATGGAACAAATCATTGCACATGTGGTCTGTCCTCAGATTCAAATAGCTAGGACCTGAGTGCTAGTGACACCCTGTTTTCCTGGCATACTGATCACTCTGCACCCTTGGACAGTTGCTGAAGCTCTGTGTCCTCAGTATCCTGTCTTATTCCTGCTCTCCTCAGGGTAAACAGTGCTGGTGCCTTCATCCTTTGGAGCATCATGCTTCTCATGGTTTTTCCTAAAAGTCTTCGCAGTTACAAAGTAGTGCAAATTACTTCTAACTAGTTAAAGTGAGTCAGTATTTTGGCCCCTTTTTGTAAAGAAGTAAAGCGCTCTTCTTGAATTCTTTTGTTAATTCATCAGGGAAAATTTTAAGTAAGCGGTCTGCAAAAGAAATTTACTTCTCTGTATGCTATACAATTTATCTGGAAAATGTTCAAAAATATTTTCTTTGTCTGCACTAAATATGGGTTTCTTCCTATTTAAGGAATTACCTGCACTCTTTATGATCCAGTCATGCAGTAGAATTCCAGTCCCTGGCATGTTTGCCCTTGTCCAATGGGTACTTTTTCATGGACATCCACTGAGGACTTCCACCCTGCTTCAGAATAGAAGGACATAGAGTCTGCATATCTATAAATTTCTGCTCATACTGTAGACCTATTAGTGAAGTTTGAACCTCTCCATATCACATTACAGAAATTGAAATAGTAAAAACACAAGAGGAAGAGGATTTAACAGCATTGCCAACTTGAACTGAAAGCTGGAATTCATTTTGGTATAATTTAAAATCTCAACATCTTCAACTTATTGCAATAAACTTTAAATGTTTTCCTTCAATTATTCACTCAAGAAAAGAATTACTGAGAACCTATTATATGCAAGATAGCGTTCTATGCACTGGGAATACATTAGTGAATCAAAGTGATAATACTTTTTAACCTCATGATGTATATATATATATAGAGAGAGAGGGAGCAGAAAGATCATAAAAACATAACATAACAATAATAGAACCATAACAATTAAGCCAATTATATAACATTTGTGAGATTGAAATGAGATTAAAATAATAAAAGGGAGTAGGATACAATTACTCTGTCATGCTGGTGGGGAACAGTTCACAATGTTGAACTGCACTTGGCTAGATCCAGTGAGAAGGTAAAATTGATCTAAGGTTTGAAGAATATGAAAGAGTTAATCATTATGATGTCTGGGGGGAAAGTATTCCAATCAGACATAACAGTCAGTGCACATTTCTGGAATTAGTATGCTATTGGGTACTGACTTACTATGTTTCTCAAAGCTTGTTTTAGACAAAAGTTGTTTGGGGCTTGAACTTAACTTGGTATTATGAAGTCATTTTAAGCTGGATATTAGGATGCAGTGGCTTTTGTCATATGATGGGCATTTTTAACTTTAAATACAAGAACTTTTTAGAACTTATTGAGAATGTTTTGTCTGGGCAACACAATTCTTTGCTCATCTAAATGGCTCTTCCAAGACCTTGACACACCTGCTCCTGCCCTGGTTGTGTGACTCTGTTGCAAATGTTGGCACATCACCCACTAGCTGTGTGCTCCATCATCAAGGAAACTGCAGGGAATACCCAAGTTTTAGTGGAGGACTAATTCTCTCAAAAGCCAACTCAAGTTACACCTTGAGTTGCTTTCTAACTGAGTTACAAATTGAGTTAACTCATTTGGACTTTCTTCCTTCTGTCCAATGCGTGGAACAAGAGTGAACTGCTCTATTATTGGTTTGAAATATCAAAGTTCTGCATTGACTGGGTAAAAGCTATTGTTCCCTATGCTATTCATTTGTGAAATATGAAGACAATATCAGTCTTTAAGTAATTTTTTCCCCAACAAACAAAAGAAAACACATATTTAGGGATCTAGTATGTCTGGAACAGAGTGGGCAGGGAGGAGGACAGTAAAATTTTGGGAGAAAGAAAAATGAAGATTGGAAATTTTTTTCAAAAGATTTAGCATGGCTCTAGTAATATCGAAGGCATTTAAACAACATCCATTATAGAAAAGAGAAATTTACCAGGAACATGTCAGTTTCCTATGGTTGCTGTAACAAATTACTACAAAATATAGTCAAGCTATAGATATTTATTTTCTCACCATTCTGCAGACTGCAATCTGAACCACTATCTCTGCATTGAAGGCAAGAGTCAGCCTCTTCCAGCTTCTGGTGGCTGTTGACATGACTTGGATTGTAGCTATATCACTATAATATTCAAGGCCAGCATCTTCAAATCTCTCTCACCTTTGCCATCACTAGGACCTCTCCTTTATGCATGTTGAGTTTTCTTCTGTCTCCCTCTTATAAATCACTGGTGATTGTATGTAAGACATGCCTGGATAATATCTCTATCTCAAACATTTCAATTCAATCACAAAGGAAACAGACATTTCAATATCAATAACATTTACATACCCCAGAGACTAGACCCTATTATCCTTTGACCTAGTATTTAGGTTATCACAGGGTTAGGGAATCATGATATTTTTAAAGAAAAATAAATTCTAAATTATAATTGGGACTACTTGGTTGCAAATAACCGGAGCTTCTACTTGCATTAAAATAGACACCATCTGCAATTTTATGTCTGATTGTCCACATGGCACTGCTGCTTTGTAGCAGAGGTTCAACAGTGTTCCAATAAAAGCCTGACTCATAGGAAGAGACACTTTTGCTTTATAAGTTCCCAAATTATCATTATTTCTAATTGGCTTCTCACCAGTTCCTTTTTTACCCCTCACAAAAATGCATGTGCAATACAAGCTTATACTGGGAATCTTTTCAATAGAGGGAGTATCTATGAATTTATCATAAGACACTACTTTGAACTTATATATACCAATAAATTAGATAACCTAAAAGATAACACTTTCTTTGAAGTATATAACTTCCTGAGACTGAATCGGGAAAAAATGGAAAACCTGAACTGACCAATTACAATTAAGAAAATTGAAACAGTAATCAAAAGTCTCCCAAAAACAAAAGCCCAGGACCAGATGGTTTCTAGTGAGTTCTATCAAAACTTCAGTGATGAACTAACACTTCCCTTTTCAAACTCTTCCAAAAAATTATACTATTTGGAATACCGACCCATGTTTAAAAATTAATATTTAGGTATTAAAATTATTTTATTATGTATCATCTTATTTTTTGCTGACCAAGTATCCTTTTATAGAAATGATAATGCTGTTCTTTCTCATGTACTTAGCAAAATTAAAAGTTGGCAACTCTATTCAAAAATATTTCAAAATATAGGGACCTCCCTGGTGGCGCAGTGGGTTAAGCAACACACTATGAAGCAAACTGCAGCCACTGCAGCACGTGTTCGATCCCTGCTGCCGGCCAGCAGGGGGATCCACATGGCGTGGCAGACCTCTCCTGCCTAGCCCGCTGCTCCCCTCAGCAGTGTACCTCCATTGATCTGTCTGTTCTGGTCCCTGCTCTGTCTGTGGTGAATCCTCTCACCTCCCCACACCTCTGGCCTGTACCCCAGTGCTTGTCTGCATAAATAAATAAATCTTTAAAAAAATTTCAAAATATGAGGAAGAGGGGTGCTTCCAAATATATTTTGACATTGCCTTGATACCAAGTAAATAAGAATATCACAGAAAATAAATTACAGACTCATATCCTTGTTGAACACAGATGCAAAAATCAACAAAATCTTAACAAACAAAATTCAGCATTGCAATAGAAAGATAATATATCATAATCAAAGTTGTTATAAACTCATACAATTTTATCTTCTTCACACAAGGGCGTCTACTAAAGAATTTAAGAATTTTGCTAGATTTTGTTGACTTGGATTTAAGAGTTGCAACTTAAGTCCTACCCCTATATAGGCTTCCTGATGGATCCTGGAGTAGAAGTTTGTGATTTTGTTTCACTTATTTTTTTTTTAACAAATATAATTTTAACTCAAATGAAACATGCTATTATAGCGATGAATGGGGTATGCAAAACTATCTTGCTTTGGACTAATCCATAAAATGAGAGGACAAAGGAATAAAGTTAGAAAGCACTGCTGACTCTACTTTTATACTAGATTTTTCACATGATTCCTCTCTTGCCAAGAACTAAGTAGAGTTCCAGTAAAAGCCTTACTCAGGGAGAGAGTCCAGGACTTAGAATTGTCACCAGACTATTTTAGTCTTGTAATTTGGAAGGACTTTAATTCTAATATCCTGAAGTGATAGCTGTTGACATGGAAATGATATAAAATACAGGGTGTTATATGTTCAGCAAACTCTACCAGATCGTGACTTAGCAATTATACTTAGAAGTTATACCTCTAGTTGTCTCCTAGAAATTATACCTCTCTGACCATTCCTGTATACACTACAAATCTTCACATCTCTACTATGCTTTCTAGAATTTCCCAATGTAGCTAATGGTCCAAATACAGACACTTAGCTTCAGCACTTAAAAAACATTGAATCCTATTTAGATGTAGTATATCAGACTATTTTCAAATTCCTGTATGACTTTCATTGTTCACATAACTCTTTAAACTTTACTTTCCTTATAAATTCATATCTTAATTCAAAGGTGATAGACATTAACTAATTCTTTACTATACCTGTTATGAAATACCTGTTTTTCTTTTATTAGAAAGATAAAGTGTTTATATTTGAGCACTGTAATTTTTTAGTGGGGGGAGAGATCGAATTGTCCTTTTATCTTCTGCAATCTTCACTTCTTACTGTGTCACATATGTGGGAAGAATATTGGCATATTTCTTTTACATTCCATAGTTACTATCACAAAATGAAGTTAAAAAAATTCTTCTTGATGACTGATTTTGTGAAGTGGCAGTCATTTGATTAAGCACAAGTAAATGCCACTTGAGTTAGCAGGACTAGAAATATAAATGTGATCTTTTGAAATGAATAAAAATTCTGGGATAACTCAGAATACCAAATGAATATCTAAAGCACTATCACACTGGAAAATTATGTGATATAATGAATGTTTATGGCACCTTTCATAATAGAATTATGTAGTCAGTAGATGGCACTATTTGTTTTATTAATAACCACTGACCACTCCCTTTACTTTTATAAAAGGTATCAGTGATGGTTTGTTTTCAAATATCTTGGCAAAACTATAAAATTGCTTAAATCTAAGCTTACCAAATGAATTATTTTGATTGTCAATATGATTTATTGTGTTAACTTTATAGAACAGTTGTGAATGTGGATCTATACATTTTTCAATATTATCAATTTAGCCTGAACTGAATTTTTCACCTAAAAGATATGGAGAAATGGTTATTGCAAATTTTTATTTTAATAAAAAAATGTTTTTAATTCTTATAAGAAATTTCAGGATGGAGATCTAAGATTATTTAACCTGGTCTGATTTTTAGAATTCATTTCAACCTCTGGACAAGAGGTTCATACACACCGTTTATTGATTAAAAAATAAAAAAATAAACACAAAAAATATATTAGTGAACATATGGTGCATTTCATAAAAAGAGAACTCTGCAGTAGAATCAGAACCTATGGTTTTATAAACAACGGAATAGTGCAAGAAACAAGAGGACCTGTACTAGCATAAGTAAATATTTTATGTGAATATAGCAGTTACTGATACAGATTATAATGTGCAATGGTTAATTTTATGTGTGAAATTTACTAGAATATAGCACTTGTGTTTTGGTGAAAAACTAGTCTAGATGCTGCTGTGAAGGTATTTTGCAGATCACATTAACAATGACAATCAGTTGCTTTTAAGTAAAGGAGAGTCCCCTTGAGCACGAGGATGGACTTTATCCAAATGCTAGAAGGTAATACAAGCAAAATCTGGTTTCCCAGAGAATGAATTTTGCCTGCAGACAGTAACATAGAAATTCTGCATACAATTACAGCTACAAGCCTGCTTAATAGATTTCACTTATCTCCACAATTGCATAAGCCAATTCCTTAAAATCTTTATCTCCTTCTCAAATTAATTATTCTTGTTTTTGTTTTGTTGATTAACCATAACAGATTTAAAATAGAAATAGAAATTTACATGAATTCAATTACAAAATGAAAGAGGACATTGCATTTTATGAAATGGATTTGTTGGTAAGGAAGAGGGAAAGAATACATTATAGTAAGAACAGTTGCTGTATTAAAACAATAATAAAAAACGGTAACCAATGAGTTACTAATAGGAAAGACTGTCAGACTAGGTGAGAATACCATGCATAAAAAATTCCCTCAAGAGGCCTCTTTTGGGGTGCAAGGGATTAAAGCACAGCAATGAAGCCAGTAGCAGTCACTGCTGCACAAGTAAGATCCCCTGCCAGGGAGGTGGTCCACATGGTGCAGCAGGAGAGGTCTCTCTCCTGTCTTGCCCCATGCTCCCCTCAGCAGTGTGTTTCAGTAGATCTGCCTGTTCTGTTCCCCACTCTGTCTCTGGTGAATCCTCTCCCCCTCCATACCTCTGACCTGTACCCCAGTTCTTGTATGCATAAATAAATTCTTAAAAAATAGTCCCTCAAAACTCATTAGAAATGGAAATGGAGGTTATAAAGTAATTGGGAAAAAATGAAACATGAGGAAAAAAATCTGAGTTCCAATGTATGGGTGGTAAGATTTCCAAAAGGAGAGAGTTTGTAATAAAGGGGTCATCAGTTATAAAAGGGAAAGTGGATTGTTGAGACTCATTGATTATCAGGAAAAAAAGGTTAATTAGACAAGGTCCAGTTATGTCCTAGATTATATGCTGGAGAGTAATACGTTCATCTGCAGTGGGACAAATACCAGGCAACTTTGTGTTAGCATGTTGATGGGGTCTTGGTTCTTGAAGGAGGCAAGTAAAGAATTCAAAGCCACTTCTGGGCAAAGCAAAATGGCAGTGTATTTGGTGATAGTACTCCTGAAAAGGGGCTGAGTGGGCAGTATCAAGGGGCTGCCTTGCCTAGAATTGTGGGAGATCTTATTTGGGGGAGTTGATGAATGCAAGTATTACAGCTCTCTCCGATGTTGTCCAAGTTGAATCTTGCCTCTGCCCTTCTTTAGGGAGGGAGGGTTTTGTTGTTACATGGTCATGATCTCCCTCACCCTAAGATCGAAATGCTAATAGGGCTGGTCCATCAGGGCGATTTTAAAGTCATCCCCTGTGTATCACATACGGTCTCTCGGTATTTGTTTTAGCACTCTGCAGATATTTTCTAGAGTCCTAGATACTGTTGATTCTTCCTGCTGTCAATTACCTTATTATCTTAGGCAATGCTCCCTGCCCTAATTACCTAACCTTTAGACTTATAAGAGCTAAAAGATAATGAACAAAACTGCATGCAGTATATTAAAGGGGGAAAGAGAGCGAACCAAGAATTCTATAATTGAACAATATGTCATTCACATTCAAAGACAAAATAAAGATGATTTCACTTAAGCAGGTCTCCGAACACATATACTGAATTGATTTATTTCTTGTCATACCTGTTCTTTCTGGTAATGTTTCTCAACTTCCATTTTCCAAAAGAAACTCATCTCTGTTACTTGAACCTGTGTTTCTCTCCCTGTAACACTCTTTCTTCTTCCAGGTCTGATATATTCAGTCTTGCCATTTCTTTAGCTCTTACTAAAATAAATAAAAGAAAAAAAGAGCTGTGATTCCTTTGAACAGAGAGTTTGCTATCAACCTCCCAAAACAAATTAGTTATTCCTCTTTTTTGACAATAAAATATATGCACACACACATATAATATAAAATATTTTTGAGCACTGCACGCATATTCACATACACATACATATGAACAAAAATATGGTATGTAATCATTTGTTTCTGGCTTCTTTTGCTGAGTGTAATGGCTTTGAAATTCAACTATGCTGTTATATCAGTTTCATTTATTTTATTGGTGAGTAGTGTCCCATCTGTGAATATATCACAATTTGTTTTGTTTACAAAAGGTGATGGGTGCTTATATTCCAATTTTTACCTATCATGAATAGAGCTCACATAAACATTGATGTATAAGTTTTTGCGTAAACATAAATTTTATTTTTCTTGAGTAGATAACTAGAAATAGAATAGTTAGAACTTATGGTTAGTATAATTTTCCCTTCCTTTATTCTATGTTGTTCTATGTCATATCCAATTGTTCTGTTATTCTGTTTTAGTTGTGTCTTAAACATATAATAAAGTCAAACTTTTTTTTTTAAATTCCAAGTCTGAGCATTTGTCTTAATTTAGGTTTTCTTTTTAACATTAATCCTCCCTTCTCCCTTTCTGTATTCCATTTCCTTTTATTTTTAAAAAAATTTTATTTACATATATGAAATATACATATGTCCATCATCTCTGCTGGTATTATATAATGTGTTTGAGAAATTCTGCACTGAAAAGAATTTGATTTTCCTTTTTCCATTTCTTCCACCTGTTGGCAAAGGACACATACATTCTATATGTGTGTGTAAGAATTAGGTTTTGCCATACACTAAAAAGCAAAATCCTTGTAGACTTTTCCAAGATGGTGGCAAATTTGACCACTCATTTTCAAATCTGATTTTATCTAATATTTTCCCACAGAAAAAGATATTAACTCTCATAAGTAAGACTGGTTAGGACTAATTGTCTTGAGGTCAAGATAATGGGTGCATACATAATTTCAATTTAAGAGAAATAAGTCACAATCTACTCCTATGACACTGATTATTCCGAAGAGAAATTCTGTTACCAAAAATGACAGGGAAGGGAAAGGATTATTTATTTATTATTCATGTTTCTGTATAATGACTGTTGTTTAAAACAGACATCACACTGTACTTATTTTATAATTTGTTTTTCTTCTTCAACAATATATCAGATTTATTCTCGTCTAAGTAACACAGCTCCAGCTCGTTCTTTTCAAATGATCATATTTCATAGTAAAAATATAACATAACTAATACTCTTTAGGTGGTTAGACATATATTTGTATTGTTTCAATTATTTAAATTTTTTTTTTCCAAATAGCAGCACAGTATACATCCTTCTTTATGCTTCTTTGTGCATCGGTCTGAGTGCTTCTTTACATATTTATATCACACCATCATGCTGACATATTTTATTTTATTTTTTTCTTTTATAATTTCTTTTTTAAAATTAGATTTATTTAATTATATTTTACATCATTTGTATTCCCCAGGGAGTTCCCACCACCATTTCACCCATGCGCCATCTCCTCAGCCCCTTGTGCTCCTTCTACTCTCATCCCAATCTTTGCCCTCCCTCCCCTTCCCCACCCCATAATCTCTTTAGTTTATCTTTGACATTTTGGTATTGCTGAGTTTTTGTTGTTGTTTGTTTGTTTTGGTTGTAATTGCCCATTTCCTTGAGCTTACTCTTTTTTTATACATATATTATTGTTGCTCTTTCACATTCCTCCCAAAAGTGAAGCCATCCAATATTTTTCTCTTGCCTTCTGACTTGTTTTTCTGAGTATTACTCCCTCTAGCTCCATCCATGTTTCTATAAATGGCTCTAGTTTGTAATTTTTGATTGCTGAATAGTGTTCCATTGTGTATATATACCACATCTTCTTGATTCAGTCATCTGTTTCTGGGCATTTGGGTTGTTTCCAGCGCTTACCAATTGTAAATAGTGCTGCAATAAACATAGAGGTCAGGTGCTCTTTTGGATCGGTGTTTTTGTGTCCTTTGGTTAGATGCTTAGGAGGGGGTTGCCGGATCATAAGGTAGTTCCATCTCTACTAGACTGAGGAACCTCCATACAGTCTTCCATAGTGGTTGGATTAACTTGCATTTCCACCAGCATTTGTTGTTGTTGGTTTTTTTTATATGTGCCATTCTTACTGGTGTAAGGTGGTACCTCATTGTGGTTTTTATTTGCACTTCCCTGATTATGAGGGATGTTGCATGCTGACATATTTTAAAGTAAAAGTACATGCAGTGATACCTAAAGGTAACCAAGATATAGAAATGGGCTTACAGTTATATTTATGCAAATATATGCAGTTATATTATAATGGATCTTGCCAAGTAGCAATCTAAAATGGTTATGCCTATTTGCAATCTTGTGAGCACTAGATAAATACCTATTTCCCTACATTGTTTCACCCTATGTAACACACACAAACTCACACACATGCATGTTAGAAAAATCTTCTGGATCCACAGAAATCTCTAATTTGTGGTATATTCAAAATTACCAATATTTTATCTTATTTATTTTTTTACATTTTGCTTCTTATTTGATAACCTTAAAGTCTTTTTATACAAAGGTTATAAACACATTTTTCTGTTCTTTTCTAATACTTTCATAATTTTATTTAAAAGAAAATTTAGGTTTTTGATTCATTTGAAGCATATTTTCATGATGATATGAAATATAAATGCATTTAAAGTAATAACTGATTTTCTATTACAATGACATATAATTATTAATATTTACTGAACAACACTTACTCATGCCAATTATTTTTTAATTTAATGCCACTTTATTGGAATTTGTGGGGCTAAGTTGATAGAATCAGCATTCTAACCTTAGTAGAATGACTCTAAATACTCAATCTTCCAAATACTATTTATTTTTCCCCAAAATTTAAAGTATCATCTTCATAGTTTAACAAATTCCCATAAAAACATAGATTTGTCTATTGATTTTCTGTCCTGGTTTAACCATTATTTGTCTATTCTTATAATATGCTACACAACTTAAAAAAATCTACTCTGATTATGTTTTCCACTCTAGTTACAATTTGAATAACCCCATAAGACCTCAAATCAAGCCCATATTCTTTGACATCCCTCCTACCTCCTGCCTTTGGAATCTCAGAAATAGGCATATGCCCCCTTTCCCCATTATTTCCTATGTTCTTGTCAAAAAACTTTCTGGTGATCATCTGAACAGAACATGCACCTTTATTCCATGAAATGTTTGGGTCACTTTTGCTTATATTGCTTCTTATGCCTCACCTTTTATACTTCATTTGCTGGGAAGCATTTATTTTTTTTAAAGATGAACTCAAATATCATGTCCAGATTTTCCTCCCTCTCTATCACAACCAAGTAGAAATTAATAATTCTTTTTTTCTTGATGAGTCCATTCTATTCACTTACGATTTCTTTCCCCCAACATAATATGGATGTCTTGAGGGCAAGGCAATGTCTCATTAAATATATAATATGGACTGAATAAATATCGGTGGAATAAAGTAATAGAAAACAAAGACCATTAAATTTGGAGACCAATCATCAGAGCATCAAATTTAAAAAAATACAAAACATTTTTATATGGGAAAATATATTTTTAAATATAGCAGCAGGTAATGAGTGTACTAATATTGTTGGCTCACTGCACAGTAAATGGGTGACTAGAATTACTCATGCTATATTATATTTAATGAAGTAGCAAAACAGAAAGTCAAAGGAGTCAGAGAACATTATCTTGTAAGAATTACAACTGAGGGACTCCATAATCATCCAGCATTTGATGTTGTACCTAAATTTAGAAATGTACATTGTAGGAACTCCAGAGTCATTCTAGAATCTTAGCTTAATGTCTAGGTTCTGCAGTCCCAATATAACAATTATGCAGAGTCATCCTCTATGCTGAGCAGTTATGTGTATACATTCCTTTGTGAGTGCTGTTTAATCATCTAAACTTTGGATTCATGGCAGCCCTCAGAGGCATTCAATACTTCTGCCTCACTTCTCAACTTCAGGTATTATGCAGTCAGTGACATAGTGATACACAGAATTTGGATCATCTGTTATTATTGACTAGTGTAGTTTTACTTTATGGGAAAAGTTAATAAGTTCAGAATAAGATGAGTCCAGAAAAGGATCGGAAGAATAAACAGGAAGATCATTGGGGAACGTTCTTTCAAATACAAGAATCTTTCTTTTTCTCAGTTCTTAGATTTTAACCTCTATTTTCTTTTTTTTTCATCTTTTTATTTATATATTTTTAAAAAATTTACATATATTTGACATCAATTGTAACCCCCATATATTCCCCATCACCATAACACCAGTGCACCATCACCTCAGTCCCCCATGCTCCCATCTGCCCTCAACCCTTTCCCTCTTCCCTCCCACCAAGGGTCCCCAGTTTGTCTTTGTCTTTTCATTTTTGGTTTTTGTGTCTTTATTGTTATTATTATTATTGTTGTTCTTATTCCTTTCCTTGATCCTAATTTAGTTCCCTTATATTCCTCCTAGGGGAGGAACCATCTGGCATTTTTCTTTTGCCTTCTGACTTACTTTGCTGAACAAAATCCCTTCCAGTTCCATCCATGTTCCTGTGAATGCGTCTAGTTTTTCATTTTTGATTGCTGAGTAGTATTCCATTGTGTATATGTGCCTCTATTTTCTTTAAGCTTCTGGCTTACACAAGTATTTGGGGCATGGTGAGATATTTCTTTGCTGTCTATTGCTTCCCCAAGTCACACTCCTATATTTCAGACTCATAATATTTTAAATTACATGTACTGTAGCAATTTGTTGTATAGTAATTTACTTTTTTGTAATTCTTTAAGCTATGACAAGTTTATAATATTGAATTACTGAAAGCCAGTAAAATTAGTATTGCTCAATCGGTACCTTTTCTGAATTAGTTAAATTGCCTTTTAAATTACTGAATGTACAGAAAAGTGGAGAGGTTAAAAATATATACTTACACTTATTAATAGTAGAATAGAAAGAAAATGTTAACAAATGTGAATGTCATGTTAATAAAATCTTGGTAAAGAAGTGTACCTAGGTATAGATAAATGCTTACTAATATGTTCATATCTATGTCAATATAAATTTTCTATTCAATATAATGAAGGAATAACTGTGAAGTCCAACATATTACTGTGTACTCATTTAAGGTCAAATCCAAATGCTTTTTTGTTTTATTCTCATACTTTCTATAGTTTTGGGAAAGGAATTTTAAGTTATAATCAGTGTTTTATCAGGTTTTTTTTTAATTTTTTTTTATTAAAATATTTTAAAATTTACATATACTTGCCATTAATTGTAATCCCTATGTATTCCCCATCACCATCTCACCAGTGAACCACCACCTCAGTCCCCCGTGCTCCCATCCTCCCTCTACCCTCCCCCTCCCCTCCCCACCAGGTGTCCCCAGTCTGTCCTTGACTCCTCATTTTTGGTTTCTGTGTCTTTATTGCTGTT
>JAGFMF010011621.1:0-92867 GCA_019455555.1 Galemys pyrenaicus
TGCCGCGCCATGTGGGTCCCCTCCCTGGCCGGCAGCAGGGATCGAACTCATGCTGCAGTGACTGCGGTTTGCTTCATAGTGTGTTGCTTAACCCGCTGCACCACCAGGGAGGCCCAGTGGAGAATTATTATTGTCTCACTGGTAAAGTTCACTATTGAAATACTCTGAGCCTGTGGCTTTTTTTTTATTAATTTAATTTTTAAAAAATATGCATAGAGATATTCTGGTAGTCTCTCTCTTGCGCTACTCTATGTATTTGTGTCTATCAGGGAATTAGTACAGTCTATTTAAGGGGTAAAATTTATACACATAGATTTGTTTGTAATTTTTCACTAGAATTGTTTTAATCTCTGTGTAATCAGTAATAACAATCTCTTTCATTTGATATTTAAAGCATGTACCTTCTCTCTGTCTCTCTTTCTCTTTCCCTCTTTTCCTCTTTCATGTCTGGCTAAAAATTTAACAATTTTATTGCTGTCCATCGAGAGTATTTGGTTTTGTTTAATATATGTCTTGATTTCTTGCTTTCAAAATATAATTTATGCTCTGATTTGTACGTTTCCTTTTCCTGTGTTTTCTTTAGGTTTAAATTGCTGTTCTTTCTCAAGTTCTCTAAGACACAAGCTTAGTTTATTATTATTCATCTTTATTTTCTAATACATGCAATTAAAGCTATACATTTCTTTCTAAGCACATCACACAAGTTTTGATAAGTTGTATTTTCATTTAGTCCAAAATATTTTTTTGAGATTTCTTCTTTAGCTCATGGGCCATTACAAGGTTCCTATCTCTGCAATAACATTACTCTTTTGGTCTTATACCATGTCTACTTTATCCACTAGAGGACTTAACATGTTTATCATAGTTGCCTGCATTCCCTCTCTGGTATTCCAGTATCTGTGTCTGTGTCATATCTGAGTCTGATTCTGACTCCTCAGTCTGTGTTTTTATTCCTTGTCTTTGGATGCCTTGTAATTTGGGGTTCAGTTAGACATTTGTATTAGTAATTGGGTATTAGGAAATGAGGTAAAAATTAATGGGAAACTTTATGTTAGTACGACTAAGTGCTGAGCTGCATTTAATATGTGTCACAGCTGCAGGATCAGAAGTTTCAAAATAATGGCATAGCTTTATTTTTCTCTTCTGTTGTCTTTGTGGCTTCCCTATATAATGCTTCTCATGGAACCTATATCTTTTGACTCACCGGCTATAATTATTGTTTCTACATTGAGTCTTTTGATGTCAGGATGTGAGGGCGAAAGACTATTCTATAATCTGATGAAGTGCTGATCTTTCTGGTGGCCCATGTATCACAACTGTGGTTGTCTGAAGTGTTTCTGTCCCTCCTCCAGTGGTTCTTTCCCCCGGCCCCTCTCTCTTTTTTCTGATTGTAGAGTTCCCAATATAGTTCCATGAAGTCCTCCTCTTATTGAGTGTGACTTTTTTCCCTCCATAGTTGAAACAGCAAATCTTAATGGGTTTGAAGTAAAGACAGATTCCTTTCCCTATGCTTGGATAACATTTCAGAATACAGCTCTGCTAAGCCCCCAGAGAGCCCTTCTGGAAAAGGCTCTGATTGTGTCTCACAATGGTTACTCTTCTCTCCCTGCAGTCTCAAGAGAGGATCTTCTTGTTACTCTCACTGTGAGGAACCACGGTGAGTTTCCTAGAGGGAATTCCCTAATATATACAACATCTAAGAATTTGTTAAAGTTTCCATGTTAATGCTCCATGTGGTTTCAGAGCCCTCTGCTCCAGAAGCATTTTCAGCTACTGTGTCTTTCTAGTTATACTTGTCTCTCCAGATTTAGGGTGATGATTTGCTCTGTGAAATGTAGTTGATTTAATTATGTAAAAGGAGGTCAGATGTCACAGGTGAATGCATAGTCTCCATAATACAACTCTCACTTCAGATCCAACTGCAAGCTCCAACTTTGTAGGACATACTTCTGACTATAAAATGGGAGTTCCTACTGCCCTCTTTAGATTAAATAATTAACTAGAATGACTCACAGAAGTCAGAAAAGTATTTTACTTATGATCGCAACTGTGGAATACAGGCTATAAACCAGACCTTCCTAAAAGAAGAGATCCAGAGGGGAGATCTTAGAGGGCCCTGAATGTGGAACTTCCAGCTGCTTAGCATATGTTACCCTACTGGCATGTGATGCATACTCCCAACTAGGGAAGTTTTAATGTCCTGAGTTTTTTTATTGTGGCTTCATTGCATGACTGATTGAAACTTGGACCACATTATTTAGCCCAACTTCCAGACCCCTTAGCTGCACCTCCCAGGAGAAGGGGCTTATGACACTGCTCCAAAGCCCCAGGTGTGTGATCACACCGTTGCTCTACCTGGCATGGCCTCTGCCCCAGTGAGTTCATGACAACGTGTGGGGGCATTGCCGGGAACACTGGTTACTCTGCAAAGCCTCTTTTTTCTGTCCCTATGTCCATTTTTCTTTCATTTCTATGATTTTTTTTATCTTTTCACCCCTCATGTGTGCTCCAGAAGGTGTTAGCTATATATTTTCTAGAATAAATTGTGAATCACTTATTCAAAACTATCGCTTAGTGGCAGTTGTACCCGTCTGGCTCTGCTCTGATTGGTATTAAAAGAAATATGACTGTGCCGAAATGAAATTTCTGAGGGGCAAGGTCTTTGTCATTCACTGATTTTGTAAAGTGGTGAGATCTGCTATTTTTGAATCCTAGTTATTGCAGATGGGAATCATAAAGACCCCTGGGATATAGCTCTTCTGGTGTAAGCTGTCATTCTTTGAGGAAGACCTTGTCAGCTATGGAATAACCATGAGGGATAATACATTTGCTGTCTTTTCTGAACCCAAATGGAGAAGTTATATCAGTTCTATGGCCTATTATTATGGAAATCTTTGCAGAGTTAGTAAGGAGATGCTGAAATGCACAACAAGCAAGATGAATATCCAAATTAGTGGTTGTGACATCAGATAGGAACATGACCTTTTTTGAAATCGAGATATAAATGAAGTTCATCTAAAGTGTTCAACCCTTCTAGATTAAAAATCACATCAGAAATTCATTAATAAAAATAAATGTTTTTCTTTTTTAGAGGTTTTGTGGACAATTTTATCCATACAGAATTCTATATGCCTTGGAATTAAATGTTGGGTGAATTAGAACTATGATAGAATAACATAACTTACTATAACATTGCTTAGAATAGAATATTCTAAATGTACATGAAAAGTTAAGGTATAGCTGTTTTATGTAAATGCATACATATGTGCATTTATATAGAACAGTGTAATTAATTTTTTCCATCTTGGGGAAAAACAAAATCAATTTTTGTAGCCAGATAATTAGTGAGTGAAGTGTGTAGGTTTTACTGAAGGATTTTATTTTGATTTTCTTTATATTGTGGAGTTTATATTGATATTTTTGTCTGACATTTACTGGTTGTATGGCTTTCAGAATGTTATCTATATTTTCTGACTTGCTTCTCTGGAATGTGAAAATAAGTTGGCTATTCAAAGTGTCATAGTGAGGGTTAAAAATGAAAGGCACTTAACATAGTTCCTAGTATGTACTAACCAGGAAATAAGTGGTAGTTTTAAAAAATATTTTTGAAAAGGGTATTTTGTACTAGGTGTCAGTATATTTCTCTTGCTTTACAGAGCTAGAGTTTCTAAAGTATAGCTGAAGAAGAGTTATAAGTTAAATATCAAAGTAAATTTTGATGTATGAAATTTTAGTCATTGTTAACTGAATTCCCCAAAGATCCTATGTTAGTGGGGATGTCTCCTATATTTCAGACTTGGAATTGTGGATGAATAGTATATCACCTTGTTGAAATAATAAGTATTTACATAAGTCAGAACATTTAAGATCTAGTATCTTTGTAATAGCTTATGATTCTCTACACATTATTTTTTTAATTTTAAAATAATTTTAAGATACCTTACTAGTCATATTTCCACACAGTGGAATTGAGGTCTCCATTTAGATTGCCCGAGCTGATTCTAGGGCAGTCGAAGCCCAAGCCTATGATGTTTCCACTAGTCACATCTCACTTCTTTGTATCTGGCTCTTTTAAAAAAATATTCTAAAGGTAAGAGATGTGGCTCTTTTCCAGCCAGAGCCAACCATATTTGAGAGTGATGCTGAAATGCCTTTTGCCAAAGATACACATACAGACATGTGTGAGTCAGAAGCAACCAGGTCAATGGTGGAAGATGCTGGGATTCCTGAAGCTGGCTGGATGCTTCCTCTGGCTTTTCTATTCACAGAGAAGCACTGAACAATACAGAAATGGTTTTGTTTCCATCATTGCAGCCCACCCATACCAAATGCCTCTGCAACAAATGGGAGTTTTCTTCAAAAAAATGGAAGTCAGTGGTCTCTTGTTCACATCACCTGTCAAGGCGTAGCCTCAGACCTCAACTCTATGACCATCTTATCATTCCATGTTGTGAAGAGCAAGGGAGGAGTCAGGAGACTGGTGGGAGAAGGACCAGCAAGCAGACAGCCTTTGCAGAATGCATAGATTTGGGCAGGCATGGGAGATAAGGAATGGTGGTGGTGAGGAGGTGATAAAGTGGCAAAGGATCAATGGGACATTACTGGGTGTTGCTGCAGTTCACAGCACCTTTGTGGACAATATGCATTTCAAAAAAATATGTGCATGCATTTTCTCATGAAATCTCCATCTCTGGAGGACCTTTCTCAAAGCTGGAAGATAAATGTAAGCTATTTACATTTGTAGGGGATGATCATATGTGAAAAATGATGTTTCAAATTAGAAAATAAATTATTAAGTAAAAAAGCCTGAAGCAAGACTTAACTATGCTGTTTAAAGGAAAGAAGATTTAGGTGGTTCTCATTAAAATAAAAAGATAATTTAACTCAATAAAGTTGAGAGAATGCTTTTTTATGTGAACATTATTTTATACTACTGGTTTATGTCAACAAGGACTTAAAATTCAGAACACAGTTATCAGAAAGTCACAGAATTTAAATAGGGATTACACTAAATCTATAGATGGCAATGGGTAGTAATGATGTTTTAACAATGTTAACTCTTCTGATCTATTGACAAAAAATGGCTATTCATTTTTTAAAATTTGTATCTTCTTCATTTCATTTCATCAATGTCTTATAGTTTTTGGCACTTCCTTAGGTTAGATTTATTCCTAAGTTTTTCGTTGTCTTTGATGCTGCTGTAAATGTGTTTGTTCTTGCCATAACAATTAGTAATTATGTAAGGTGAAGAATGTTTAACTAATCGCATCATAGTAACCATTCTGCAATATATACTTGTATGAAATTATCACATTGTACACCTTAAGTTTATACAATGTTATATCAATAAAGCTGGAAAAATTTAAAGGAGAAAAAAATCATGGGAAAAAGAAAATAATACAGGGAAATTAAGCTAAAGCCATAAAGAGGAAAATTATTATCAATACAAATCCCACTTAGGTCCTGGAGACTTTGCTAGACCAGAGAATACAAATCCCACCCACTGTTCCCTAATAGTTAATATAAAGGGAAATGTGGTTCGTATAGTTTAAAAGGTATGGAAACAACCTCAGTGCTCAACAGCACAGCAGTGGTTTAAGAAGATGTGGTACATTGTTCATGATGGAATACTACTCAGCTATAAAAAATATGAACTCCTGCCATTGGTGATAATATGCATGGAACTTGAGAGGTAAAATAAGTCAAAAGTAAAAGAAAAATACTGGATTATTTCACTCATGCATGGCATAAAGAGAAACAAATAAAAATTCCAAAGGAACTGACAAAACTGAACCAAGCCCTAGAAATATGACTGCAGAATTGATGGCAATTTGGAGACAAATAGTGTGGGTAGAAACAAAAGAGGGAGTGGTCCAGTGGTTTACAGTAAAGGACTATGGCTGCTTTGATAGTAGGTGTGGTGTGGTGACATATACCTAAGTAGGTGTGACCCTAATCCCTAAATCATATGCAGTGTTGCAATCAATTATTAATTAACTTATCAATGATTAATTATTAATAACAATCAAAAATATTAATGAGTTTTAAGTAACTTAATTAAACAAATAAATACAAAAGACTTCTTAAGTCTAAAGATACACAGATGCTTAACTCTGAGTGTGACAGTTCTCTTATAGTTTTAATAGGAGGATGTAATGTAAACAACTTACATCTCAGACTTGGCTGATGTTACATCTACTTTTGTCATTTAATCTAGCAAGGAAAGCAAAATAATCATAAGAGATAATTGGTAAAAGATAACAAGCGTTATCTAATAAGATGTGGGGAAAACCTCTTACACAAGGTTTGTGGGAATCCAAAATGGTGTGACCCTTTGGCAAATAGTATGGGGGGGGGTCTCAAAAAATTTTTATAGAAGACTACCATATGATTTAGCAATGTCACTTCTGGTTGTCAGGATTTCATGTTCACTGTAACATTATTCAGAAGAATCAGAAATGGAAATGACCTAAATGCCCACTGATAGCTAAATGGACCAAAAAAAAAGTAGCATATACATCAATAAAATATATGAGAAGGAAAGTCTACTGTATGTGACAACTTGGATGAAACTGGGAAACATTATGCTAAGTAAAATAAGTCAGCATAATAGAATAAATACTGCATGACCACTTTTATGAGCTATTTAACATAGTTAAATTCATTGAATCCCCTTACAGAATGGTGGCTGCCAGGGGCTGAGGAAGAGGGCTATGGGGATTTGCTAATCATTAATTATAAAGTTTCGATTTTTCAAAATGAACACATTCTGGAGATCTACTATACAACATCGTTCCTATAATTATCTACACTGAATTATACACTTAAAACTTTGAGAGAGTAGATATCATGTTAAGATATATTTCTCTCTTTCCACAATAAAAGATTTCAAAATAGATAACAGGTACATGATGATGACATGGATTTAGCTTTTTGGGGAGCACCCATGTTCAGTGATCTCAGCAGCCTACAGAGGAATCTCCCTGAAATCAGAAGTCTGCTGTGCTCACATGCATGAGGTGGGCGGGGCTGAGAAAGGTCAAGTAGGTCACAAGGGATGAGGAGCTAGGTTTATAGTTAGTGGCTTCACCAGACACTGTCTTACTTTCTTTACTAACTTATTATTGCTTTTTCTTTGGGTCTCCATGGAGTTTCTGTGGAGATGATAAGGGCCCAGCCCTTGAACACTGGCTGAGTCTACAGATACTCAGAAGTAGCTGCCTTAAATTCTTGTAGGCGGTTTACACTTTACTCTCAGCAGGATTAATGCCCCTCATCCAATTTTCGTCTCCTGAAAGCTTAGCAAAATTGGAATTGATTGTGGGGTAGCTAGAAATACTTCAGTCTAAATTTCAAATCCCAATATAACTCGAGTAAAGGAATTGTATGCTTTTCTCATTGAAAGTTCAAATAGCTTAGTAATGGTTTGGAAAAGTTGCTTTCAGCTTCTTGATTTAGTACATGAAATGCTCTTTGAGATCATTGTTCTTCCCACATGAAGTCACAGTAATACATTTTCTGAGGTGGAGCTATTATAATAGATTCCTATTGACACTACTTCATCCTCTCATTGCCCATTCTGTGCTGTGCACCGTGTCCAAAGATTTTTCTGCTATTTGGCTCAGTTCTATTCATCTCACAATCCTCTTCAAAACATTGTAAGGTCTTAATATTCTTTAGTATCTTTCTAAATCCCTTATCCTAGCTCTAATCCACTCTTTCCCACCTCAGTGTCATTATTCACACTGCTGCCAATATTTGTCCCATCCTCTGTGACTTCCCACTCTGTTGTTTTGCCCTAAGAGTCTATCATAATAGAAAAAAGAATGGTCTTGGCAATATTTTATTGGCCTCATGAAATCCTGAATTTCTACTAGGAATCCAATATATCCCTTTCCAAGTATAACAGAAACAAACAACATTCATAATGAATTTAATGATTCCCATATTGCAATATCTTCTTCAGTCCCCTAATGCCCCTCTTGTTACCATGACAACGCACATTGCAAAAAGTGAGTTTACTCATAGGTCAAGAAGAAAACTTCTGGCATTTTTCTCATCCTGTGCTGCCCTACCGCACACTCATGGACCATAGATAGATACCTCTTTGTCTTACAGTATACATAAAATTCCTAAGTTATGTAGATTTTATATAATAAGCTACTAAAAATAAGCATTCTTCAGTTACTCCTAAAATGGTCCCTAAATTATGGAGAGTAAAGCCCATCATAAAGACAGATTCCATTAGACTACTGCTAGAGACATATTATCCACTGTAAAAAAAGCTTAAAATCACAAGGACAATTGCATAAACCAAAATGTTTGTCCTCAGCAATTTCCTCATTGAACACAAAGAAAAGGATGGAATGTTTGCCTACCTGTGTTCTTTGAGCCAACAGATTTCACTCCAATCTTGGTGAGTACACCATTTACACTGTCAATACCATGTCCATTATGCTTCAAGGCATATCACGAATACCACTTCTGTATGAATTGTTTCTAGCAACAACAAAGAACTCAAGATTGGGAAACCCACGGGCTGGTTTGGGAAATGTGTTGACAAATCCCTCAATGATGTGATTCCATGTGTGGGGAATGAAACACTTTAAAAAACTAGTGGATATCAGTGAACATCCTATCATTCATTGAGATGATCTAAAGTTAAAAAGCTTTGATACAGTTAAAGAAGGCCCCCCAAAAATGTAAAAATACATCTTACGAATGTGAGAAAATATTTGCATACCCTACAACTGATGAGGAAATAATATCCTGCATGTCAAAAGACAAACAATTAAAAACCAAATGAACAATCAATAAATGGGCAGCAGATATGAAAAGACTGTTCCCCAGAGTGGACATCCAGAAGTTCATAAGACATGAAAAAATGGTCATCATTCCTTCAAGTAAGAGAGTAGATTAAAGCCACAGTGAGATACTATCTCATGCTTGTGAGAGTGGTACATATTAAAAAGACCACTGGGGACCTCCCTGGTGGCGCAGTGGGTTAAGCCATGCACTATGAAGAAAACCGCAGCCACTGCAGCACAAGTTCGATCCCTGCCGCCGGCTGGGGAGGAGACCCACATGGTGCAGCAGACCTCTCCAGCCTTGCCCACTGCTCCCCTCAGCAGTGTGTTTTAGTCAGTCTGCCTGTCTTGTTCCCCACTCTGTCTCTGGTGAATCCTCTCACCCCCATGAACTCTGGCCTGTACCCCAGCTCTTGTATGTATAAATAAATAAATCTTAAAAAAAATAAAAAGACCACTGACAACAAGTGTTGGAGAGGATGTGGGGAAACATGAACCCCATTATATTGTTGGTGGGAAAGCAAACTGGTGCATTTACTTTGGAAAACAAAAAAAAATTGAAATACTGTGTGACCCAGCAGTGCCCCTTTGGGCATATAGCCAAAGAATATGAAACCATCATCACAAAACCCCTCTATGACCCATGATCGTCAAAGTAGCATTATTTATAGTAGCTAGAACAAGGAAGCAGATTGCCAATCATTAGATGACTGGCTCAAGAAATGTGGTATATCTACACCATGCAATCTTATATAGCCATGAAAATTGGTGAAGTATGGCCATTTTAAACAAAATGGAGGAATTTGAGAGAATTATGTAAAGCAAAGTGAGTCAGAACAATAAAAATAAATACTGGTTATTTACATATAAGAAATTTCAGAGAATAAAAGACTTTAAGAAACCGGTGGGCAACACTGAGCATCCTGAGATGAAGAGGGAAGGGGAGAGAAAGGACAAGGGGTGGTGATGGGGAATAATGAAATAAGAACAAACATATTTTGATTCATGAACTCACTCACTATAAGAAAAGGACTTGCAAGTACATACAGGGATGTGAAGAAAATAATCCCTCTTTGAGGAAGAAGAGGATAATGAATATGGTCCCAGAAGATCACCACATGCATAATTATATTTACATGAATTGTTCAGAACACCCTGCTATGAACATAGAAAGTAATTAATAATTAACTAGGATTGGAGTGGGGTGAGATGGTCTAGGTGGAATTACAAATGAGAAGATTTATTTTTGAAGAACACAATGTACTCAAATTAGTTCTCTGTTGTTGCTAGAAGGCTAAACAACTCTTTGTAATAAAAGACTTACTTGTATACTTTGAGCAAATGAATTATATGGTATATGAATTACATCTCAATAAAACTGTTTTAGGATTTTTTAAGAAAAAGAAAATTTTAAACAATCAAAGGATGCACGATCTGACTTTTAAAAATAAAAGTCAACCAGTAAAAAAGAAATTGTCAAAATCTCTTCACTGAAATATGACATTAAAATAATGAAAACATTAAGTAATGTAACTCACAGTGTGGGATACAATATTTCAAATACATGCAACAGACAGGGGTGCCCGACCTAGATCATATAATGTGCTTATTTAAATCAGTAAGGAAAAGACCCAGTTTAAGTATTAGAAGCATATTGGAACGAGCACTTCACAAAATGGGAGTAGCTAAATGAGCAGTGTTGATATCAAACATCATTTAACATCATTAGTCATCAGGGAATTGTAAATTAAAACCACCAAGAGAAAACATTCCCTACCCGTCATGATGGATGAAATCTGAAGTCCATCAGGATCTGTATTACGTTGCTGATTTGAGTATAAATTGGTTAATAGCACTTTGGAGAACTATCTTGCAATTTGCCAATTTTGAACAAATGTACAGCCACAGACCTGGAAATTCCACTCCTAGTATAAATCTAAAACAGGGGTCCTTCAAGATAGCTCTTTGTCTACCTCCACTTCTATCTCTAGCTCTCTATATGCTTTTTTTTTTCATATACACCTAAGGATACGGATTAAAATCCAAACCTGTTATATAAAATTAATAATCAGAATGTTTCTTGGTAAAGTTTTGCAGCAAAGTGGAGGGTCATTTGTCATTTCTTAGCTGTCACAGCCCAGTTGCCTCTGGAGGGTGAGACATTGTTGGCCAGAGGCTGGGAGGAGAAAGGTATGAGGGAGCCAGGTAGTGGTCCAGCTGTTTCTGTCACTGCCGATGACACTCGGTGTTCCTAGCAGAGTATCCTGACTGTGAGACAGTCGATAAGCAGTAGAGTGATTCTGGGCTGCAGCAGTGACATGGGGATAGAAGGTTGAAATCACAAGATTTCTCCAAGGGCAGGTAGAACATGGGTGAAGCAATTAGGACACTTGAAAGGTTCATCTCTCCAAACTAGAAGTTGCATCAGGGATGTCAACTAGAGGGGTGAGTTTGTGGAGGGCCATAGTCACTGAGCTGAGGTTTAGAGGTTCAGTCCTCCTGACAGGACATGGACCGGCAACATTAGGGGGTGCAGAGAGGGTTCTATCACTTTTAAATGAGACCCTCGGGCTGGGACTTGGTTAGCAGAAGTGGCTTAAGGCTTGTGGTAGACCGTGTCTTTGCTCCCAGCTATACATGCACCTCGGCTTTGGCACCTCACACCAGCAACTCCCCATGAGTGGAGACCACAGGCCACCGTGTGGCAGCTGGCTTGACTGATAAAATGAGAATGGATGGTGTGCCAGGGTCAGCAGAATCTCTCCTTCCCCATGAGCGTGGCTTTCTCCATGAGAGGAGATCCTGGATCCGGAGTAAAGGAAACCAAAGTGGGAAATAACTGTTGGTGTAAGCCCCTGGGACTTGTTCCCACAGGAAAGTTAACTAGCACAATGCTAAATTACTGAACAAGTGAGTTGAGTGATTAATAATAATTCTCTGCCCCAAACAGAAGTGCCCTCGAAGTGCAGGGAAACCTGGAACATACAGGGAGAAGGCCAGTGCCACCGAGAGGTGCAGAGGAGGCACAGAAAAGCCTGGACTCAGAGCCCTGCCAGTGTCCAGAGGAGGTGCAGGCTCTTAAGGCATATTTCTCATGGGTCATGATCAATCTGGAAATGGATTCTGGATCCATGTAGGTATAGAGAACAAGCTCACTGCTGATTCTTATTACCCAATTCGTATTTTAATCAGTTGTCAATGCAATTTAGTATATCAAGTTGGCCTGTCTATTAATTTGTATCTCTTTTGTGTTTGAGTTGATCACCTATCAGTGCTGATGGTTTAGTCCATTTTTAAATTCCAAATTCTCACTATCGTTTTAGAACGAGATCCAATGTCAATCCAGTTGTCTGCATTGATATTAAAAGATAGCTGCACTCCCATATTCACTGCAGTGTCATTCACAATAGCCAAAACATTGAACCAATGTAAGTGTTCAGTGTTCATCAACAGGTGATGATAAGTGGGTAAAGAAAATTATCTCTAATATAGAGTCACATAATAATATGCAACATGTCTGTTACACATATACTATAGGATATTATTCAATCATGATAAAATGGGAAATCCTGCTATTTGTGACATCATGGACAAGCCTAGACCTCAGGGTCAGTATGGTGAGTCAGACAGAGAAAGGTAAATGCTGTATGATATCTATACTTACATGTAGAATCTAAAAAAGCCAAACCTGTTGAAACAGAGAATAGAATGGGTTATCAGGGACTGGGGTTGAGGAGTTAGGGAGATGCTGTTTAAAGGTTATAAACGTGCAACTAAAACATGAATAAATCTGGAGGTCTAATGCACAGTACAGCAATCATCATCAATACAGTTATAGACTTTAAAGTTGCTAAGTGACTAGATCTTAAATGCTCCACCACAAAAAAGATAATCATGTAATGTGACAGAGATATTAGTGTTGCCATAGTAATTATATTTCAATATATAAATATAAATCACATTGCAATATATAATTGAACACATTGTGCATTTTAAACTTATGAAATATTTTATGTCAATTATCTTTCAGCTTTTTAAAAATGTTGAGTGGCAAGAACTGAGCAATTAAACATGGAAAAACAAGGAAAGAAATGCAGTGACTTGACCTCCTTCAAATTCATAGGAAATGTATTTTTTCCACAGGAAGGAAGAGAAAGACACACTAATTACTGGAAACACTTTGCTCTTGTTAGCCACTGCCCGCAAATTTAGCTATTTCCCAAAAGGTTAACTCATTGTTACCAGAGTAGGGAAGTATCAATGGAAATTGACTTTAAAATATTCCTGGAAGCCTGAAGTCATTCACACATCCCTCAAGTTGCCTTGATAGGAAGGTACACAGGACTTGTCTAATTATTTCAATACTTAGCCAAATTGAGTTTACAAGTAGAACAACATTGGAATTGGACAGAGTGGACCTTGGGACAATCATGTAGCACTGCATGGTCCAGGCATGGAAGTGCACAGACTAATAGTTGAGGGAGTTGAATAATCTATGAGTTGAATATAGAATATAGAATAATCTATAGATGATTCTAAACTCGAAGATTCTTGGCACAGCATATCTAGTAGAGAAATCTGCTCTGAGAAATTCCATTCTGAAAAAATTTTTCTTATTGTACACTTGTTTCTTATGATTGGCTATAGACTTTCTCCTTGAGACTTTCCTTCATTGTGATTCTGGTTGGAGATAAGTAAAACACAGACTACACTTTTACATAGTTGAAGATCTTTATTGTGTATCACTACTCTGATAAATATTCTGGGTCTCTACATGCAAGGTGGTTTTCAGATTCCTAGCCATTTTTGTTCCATTCTCTTTGATAATAATCAATTTTGAAGTAAGTCACCCTACTCACACTAAAGTAACTCAACTAAGGATGTGTGTATCCATTTTCTGAATGACTTGCTGTGACAGGACCATGTCCCAATTTCATTTCCTCTTTATGAAAGGAATTTATGATCCTTCTCCACTTTGTCAGAGTTAACAGAACCAATAAAAATCATTTTTAAAGTGCGTGTAGGAATAACTGCGACTAGCTTTTCCAAATATGATGACTATGAAGAGGAGAAAGATGGTTTGAATGTTCCCCAGAATTTAAATTATTAATAAAATACCTCTAATTTTCTGGATCCATTGAGGATATATTATTGTGTACATTTTGATGGGACACTTTTCAATATGTGTACTTTAGAATTTGAAACTGTATTAAGGATTAAAAACAATAATTCTAGCTATAGAATAGCCACAGAAAAAGTAGTAGAACAAAGCATCAGAACTAGTGTGGAACACATACTCAGAACTCAGTCAATATTCCATATTGCTCTATTATTGTAATTATTACTCACATAAATATTATTGATATTTATATTCAAAACAGCCCCAGCTCTGTCTAATACCAGGCTGGTATTGAAATTCATGATTTTATGATATCCAGGTTCTGGTACGGAAAGAGTTCGGGACTTGGCATAAGAAGTGCAGCAATTCCCTACTTCAAATACCTATTGACTGACTGTATAAATGTCTAAGTGTCACTGGTTTTGGAATCTTTGTTTCCTTATCTGTAAAATGAATGACGATCACTGAGGAGGGCAGGTCTAAAGCAGAGAAGGTAGAGCAAGGATGGACTGGGCTCCTCTTTTTAGTTTGTAGCACTAACCCCAGTTGCTCCTGCCTTCCCATCAGATGACACTTTATATCTCCTGGACATTGGTTGCTCGAAGAGGAGATAGTGGGGGGAGATTCCTAATTTGCTAATTTTGCTGTTGGCAGCTTAAATAACAATCATGTCCAGTGTAGACTGGATTGAATCTCTATAACCAAAATGTCCTGTAGCTTTTACTTAACTCCATTGACCCTCGTCTCTAGGGGTAGCTGTGAAACACACGGGAAAATGGAATCATTTGCAATTTTAAAATAAATTAATGCAATCACTGTGTTGTCATTATGCAATGAAACTGAAATTTAGACTGTATCTTTAGCCTTAGCTATGCCAAGTAATTGTTTTTCCCACTGGCTTGACTTTTGCTGGGTAGATTTGATCAATGATGCTCTGAGCATATGAAGGCGGACAGACCGTGACCTGGTCTTCCCTGCTTGCAGCCAAATATTTAAGGGTAATTGTGTTCCAATGTCCCAGTGAAAGTAACTCTTCAGATAACTGAAATAAAAACTAATTAAGCATGTATAGCATTAATCATTTCTGGAGGGTAACCAAACCCAAGCAGTTAAACCAAACCTAAGCAGTGGTCTTTATTATAATTTCTTTAAAAGTAATCTTCATAAAGAATTATAATAGCCAATAAGGTGGACCTAGAAAGTTTATTTTTTGTTGTTGTTGTTGACAGATAACAGATGGGGAATTAGTTGATCTGCTCCAATTTTTTCATGAAGCTTGAAGGTATAAAATAAGATCCAGGACTTGTGTTTATAACCTGGTCTCTGAGCCCTCACCCTGGGTTACAACACCTTTCCAGGGTTCAAAAGAGAGGAAATAGACCCTAATTCATGATAACAGTTTAAAAACCTGTTAACACTTTTTGTTAAATATTTTGAAAAATCAGTAAATGGTGCCTTACATCTTCATGAACATTCTTCTTTTCCTGCTTCTCTTCCTGCCTGTTTTCTCTCTGTCATCATAGTTCACATTGTCAGGAAATATGAAAAACTCAATATATTCAATATGGGAAAAAAATGGTTACCACCTTTCCCTGCATGGAACATATTTATATCTTTTGTGGTGTGATTATACGAGTGGGCTGATGACATGCATGTGAATTTCTTTGGGCCATTTGAAGTGGGAATGGTAACTAGCAGGAGTAGATTGGTGACATGCTGTGAAAAAACGAGCTTCAGTGTGACACTTTGATGTTTTGTTATCAACAAAGTAGATTAAAAGAAAGACTAATCAATTTGGCATTATGTACGAAATGTATCATGCTTCAGCAATTCAATTTCTAAGAATTTATTCTAAATAAGGGTGTATACATTTATTAAGATATAAGGATGACTATTATAGTTTCTTTGGGGAAATCAAATTATGGCGTATCCAAATTGAATCACTCTGCATTCATTAAAATGACTCTTTAGGGACTTATTCACTTGAATGAATGGGGAAAATGCACTTAAGTCCAAAATAAGTTGTAGAGCAGCATGGGCAGCAGGATTCTACATTTGAGAAAACACAGGTGCAGAGACAGAGCCCTGGTCAGAAGCACCCAGCCCTGGATATCACTATTCTGGTGCTTTTCATTCTTCTTATTATTTAACTGCATCTCAGAATTATCCTATTCTTAGCATGGGTTTTTTGTACAGTTTGTACAAACATTAGTAATGTGTAAAATTGACTTCCTTTCTTGGCTTAGCTGTGCTTACAATTTTGCTGTAAGGTTTAAGATGATACCATTTAGTATCAGTTTGCACCTAGTCACTCTGGCGATTCGGGATCCAGTGAGTTCCAGAAGTGGGATGTACAATACACTGTACATTCCCCCTACAAGTGGACTCATGGTTATTGGCCTGGAATGGGGACTTTGATTCCTAACAAAAGGGTGTCGTAGCTCCTAGCTGTGAGCTCCCTGAGAACAGGGAGAGTTCTATCATCACTGGGTCCCTAACC
Source organism: Galemys pyrenaicus (assembly GCA_019455555.1). NCBI lineage: Eukaryota > Metazoa > Chordata > Mammalia > Eulipotyphla > Talpidae > Galemys > Galemys pyrenaicus. The sequence goes on from JAGFMF010011621.1 coordinate 16,427, forward strand.
TCCTTCCTGCCAGCTTGTAGGTCAGTGGCTCCTCCTAGCAGTCGCTCAACAGATGACTCTTCACCTGAGCCAAACTCCTTACAGGCAGGCAGAGTGTGGCCCATTAAAATGGAGTGGCCTGTCCACATCACATCGATATCTGCCCCCCCACCCCCGTGTGTTTGCCATTGGCTGTGATGCAAACCTTCTTTTGTGTTCCTTGCTTTGGAGATGCTCTGATATTCAGCAGCCTGGTCCCCAGAGAAATCCAGAAATGGGTTTTTTTGTTCTTTCTGTTCTTTCCCAGCAGTCGTTCCTTGAGAGGAAGAAGATAGTGACAGGAAGTTGGTACAACTACTATATCAGCTTTCGGGGCCAGAGTTCAAGCCCCATCCTGTGCCGTTGCCCAGAATCATGCTACACGTGGCAGGTGGCATTACTGGAAGAGACCAGGAGGAGGGGAGAATTCAAGAGCCAGAGATGAGCAACATGAGCTCCACGTTGGGTTTTGTGGGGGTGATTAAATCGCAGCCCAGGGCGCCCACCACACGCAGGCCAGTTCCCATAGGACTGTGCCGCTGGGAACCCTGACCACCTCTTTGAACCTCAAAGGATGGTCTCTAAGCAGAGGAGGAGGACACTTCAGGAAGAAAGAACAAGATTTTCAAAGGCATAGAAAGTGTTGCCAGGTTTTTGAACACATCAAAACGTTGAGGAGGAGCCTGGACTTTGATGTCCAGCCTCGCAGGCCCACTTAGGGGTGGTCTGATCTCAGGAAACTTGCACAGAACTGCCTTACAGTGTTGATAAGGCAGGTAAAATAAACATGCGCCCGATGCCAGTCAAAGGCACTCTACAAAATTACCCATCACCTTACCCTCAGTCCGTAAAGCCTCTCTCATTTAGTGAGCTCTCACGTAGTTTGAATGACAAACAGCTGTTTGGGGAAGATATTTTAGCTGAAAAAATGACATAAATAGTGATTGTTTTGCAAGTTCATAAAAGCCACTTAACAGAACCATAACAACCACAGAAAATCAGTGGGAGCAGGAGACAAAAACAGCAAATATACTTAACACAGATTTAGCTATTATTCCTGGGGACGTGACCTGATAATTGCACTGCTGGAGTTGTCATTAATAAGCACTTGAAAACGATGCATCTCGGCTTTGATCCGCCTACCTCTCGGGCAGCATCTGTGCACGAAGCCTGTGAGGGATGGCAGAGACCCTGCCAGGTGGGCGCTTGTCACACAGCCCTTCTCAAGCCCAAGGACCTCTGGCCGCGCTGCCCTGCCAATGATCTGCTCCAGGTAGAGGAGAAATGACGATGATGGACACATAGATGCCTGGAGTGCCGCCTCATTTTCTCTTCATGCCTGAAAGAGACTATGATTGAAACCTGGTCCTCCTTGAGACATCAGCCCTCCTGGAGTTTTACTGAATTCTATTTCCATAAAACTCCATTCTTCATCAATCAGCAGAGAGCAAAAGATGCCTCTTATTTTTATGGAGAACTGCATGTCTGGGACCCTCTGGATTCAGAACACCCATTTAATGAAAGATCTTGAAAACAACTCCCCTGAGACTTTTCTGTAAATATTTTGACCAAACGGCCAGATATTGCCCTTAAACAGCTCACAGTTTAATTGCTAAAACAAAATGTAAGTACATTTTAAAAATCAAGCTCAAACAAAGGAGGTAAATCACAACTCGTAGCAATAATGCCAGCAGCATCACCATCCGGGTACTGCCAGCTGGAGCCACAGCACTGACTGGTTAGTGGAGGGCTGCGGACAATGAGTGGAGCTTCCTCCATAGAACGTTATATCAGGAGAGGAAACTGTGTAAGAAACCCATTTTCACCAGGAGAAACCACAGCCTTGGGACACCCAGGAATGAGAGCTTCGACAATGGTCCTCAGACAGAGATCGCCATGTTGCTGGCAGAGGCTGGCCCCAGTGGCCAGCCTCAGCACGTTTAAATGCAATTTCTTCCCAAGGGTACTAAGGGTCACAGGGCACAGTGCTATGTCTTAGACTTGTAGTATCATGGCTGATTTTGGGCACCTTCCCAATAACCCACCCCGTGCTTCTAACATTAGAGAGTTGCTAATTAATCTAGGGTAAGAAAAGATTGCACAGAGATTCCAGCTTCGGCGGTTTATGAAGTAGGTATCTGGTTCTCTACAACATTTGAGAACAATACAGACCCTGTACAGTGTGTGATCGAAGGGGTGGTGGAGGAAATGTCCTACAATTAGGGGAAGGGCACAGTGTCCTCAGAATGTCATAGTTATCTTGACCTGGTCTCAATTTTCCCATGTTTTATATTATGATGATAATCTCTGTTCCTTTGCTACTTTAGTGTCATTGTTATCAAATTCATTTGTAGCACAGGATGTGGTTTTTCCTAATCAGGGCAGTGACACATTTTTGCTTTGATGGTGCTTGCTGTGATATTTTTCCAGTAACCAGAATTTCTGGGTATGACACTGTAATGCAATAAAACTCATCCAAACTCCTAGACCTGATAGGACAGCCAACAGACTGAAGAGCTGGCTGTAAGCAGCACCACATGTACGAGGCTGTGGAGGCTGCAACTTTGAGTAATTTAATTTCTGCCATTTTGGAGCTCAGAAAAACCTGAATTTAAATCAAATAGTTGTGATTTTTTATTTGCTTTGAGAATATGGAATTAGAAGGAATCAATGATTCTCTAAAGATTTTAGGAAAAGCTTAAACATGTACTAAATAAAAAAGTCCACAAAGACAGTTGGGTAGAGTGCCGATGAAAATAAACTGACATTAGATCAAGATTGATATTGGGGATATTGAGGTTACTGTGTATCTCCTAGTATAAACTTTCCTGGATGGTACATGGTGATAAAGGAGAACATTCCCATCTCAGGAATGTTGATATTACTTTATATGAAGTAATTGAAGACATTTTTGTGTTAACATACATATCCGTTATTGTGGAAAGCAATACAGAATACACATGCATTTTTAAAAAGTTAAACTTTCACTGGAATCATATCCCATATAAGATGACTAAGATCTGGTTTCTGACTCAAAATAAAATGACTATCTGTTAAAATAAAATACATAAACAGGACTCAGGAATTTTATAGCAGACAAAATGTAAAGGGTAAGTAAAAAGTTTGACCCATCAACCAAAACCATGAACTATAGAAACTGAATGAGGGAAAATAGCTATTAATTGACAGTAACAATGACTTTAAAGTCATTCCATGGTATACTTTGACAATAAATGATAGGGTCCTTTGAAACAAATGAAATAATATAATACATCAGAAAAGAAACATAAATTATGAAAAGAAATTGTAAACTGAAAAACCCAATGAAATAAAAAACTCACTGGGTGGGCCCAATAGTAGAATGAAAAATTTCAGAGCATCTTATGAACTTGTGGTAAATGCAAAAGACCCAGCTGTCTTATAAACAGATTTCTAAAGGGAGGGGAGACAGTGAAAGTGAGGCAAGAGGAAAACAGAAAATTTAGTAGTTGCTAACTCCCCAGACTTGGCAAAAGACAGAATCCTCTAAGTCCAAGAGTCTTAATAAAATCCAACAACATAAAAATCAAAGAAATCTACACCATGACACATCAAAATTAACCTTTGAAAACTAGAGACAAATACAATATCTTAAAAACTGCCAGGGAGAAATGCTGTGTACCCATAGAAGAACACGGATTTCAATAGCAGTCGGTATCTCATGTGACTCAGAGAAGAGAGTGGTTTAATTATTTTTTAGCTGCTGAGAAAAAAAGAATTATCAACCACATATTTTGTGTATGGCAAAACTACCTTTCAGAAATAAAGATATCTTCAGTAAAGGATAGCCGAAAGTTTGGCTAAGGATATTCTTCAAACAGGAAGGAAATATAAAAGAATAAATCCTAAAGCATCAGGAAGAGAGAAAGAGTGAGGGGAGAAAGATGAGTGCATACAAGAAATTATCCATTTCCTCCCGAGTTTTATAAATCATATTTGATGACTGGAACATGAATTATAATATTATCTGATATTCAAGATATGATATTTATGAGTGGGAATGCAAAGAGACTAAAATGCAAGTGAACTGTCTATTTCCCTGGAAGAGGTAAAGTGTTCCTACCTCAGATTTGATGTCACATATCTCTATAGTAAAATTCAGAAAAAAACTATTAAGACAAAGACAGCTAAAAGTAAAAGGTTGGGAAAAGACGTGCCAGGAAAACATTAGTCAATAAAACTATGAATGAAAAAAAATAATATATGGTTTCAGAGCCAAGAGAATGGCTAGTTAAAGGAAGGACATTATTTAGAGAGAGGGATCAATTCAGCAGGAAGATACAGTGACACTAAATGTGTATAGACTCAAAATACAAGAGACAAAAACACATGTGGCTTTAAAAAGAAACAAATAATTCCATAATTACTACTGGAAACATTAATAAGCCAGTCTCAGAAATCACAGCCACTAGATATAAAGTCACCAAGGATATTGAAGATTGAAGAGTGAAAGCAACTCAATTAACCAAAACCTAATTGATATGTAGAAAGCATGTCACTGAGCAGCTTTCAGGGAAGGTTGTGAATTTACCTTTTCAGAGGAAGGGAAAAGTAGTTTAGTTATTCCCACCTGTCTTAGGAATAGCTATAATTAACCAGGAGACCTTCTTAAGTTACTATCAGCATCCGGGCATGCAGAGTGACAGTCCCAGGAGTGCTAGGTGGTAAGTGACTGTAGCAGCAGGAAGGTGGCGGCACAGGAGCAAGGTTCGGGATGGTTCTGTGCAGACGGGTCAGGGAAGGAGAGTCTTGGAGCCCTCGGTGGCTTTTATGCTTTATTTAGTAGAGGAGGCCAGGTACATGGCAGGCAGGGGTGCTGGGGGGCTGGGAGGCTCCCAGCCTCCAGCACATCTCACCCTCTCAGCTGCTTCTCTCTTCGCTGCTCTGCTGCTGTTGGTTCTCTCGGTCCGTCAGTCCTCACAGTCCGTCCTCACAGTTCTGGCGTCCTCATGACGCCGCCCATTTATGCCCGTGTCCAACACAGGTGCGCCCACCTGCGCATGCCCACCCTGGAATGCTTGCAGCACCCCAGGTGTCCATCATCAGTGGTGGGAGGGTGGAAAGACCTGATCAACCTTTATCCTACAGTGACACATAAATAGCTTTTACACTAGTTACATAGGACTTTTACAAGCATCATATTTTTTATTGAAATAATACTGGGTTAGAACATTATATAAGCTTCAGTCTTTTAAATCAACATCTGTATATATATATCTATATATATATTACTTTATGCTCACCGCCATAATTAAACAAGATAGTAATACTCTAAATTAAGCTGCCAGAACATCATGTCATGAAAAATCTAGAGTGAATGTCACGAAATGCCCTAGCCATTGCCCCACAGGTGGTGAATAACAGGCAGGGAGTCACGTGTAGCCTTCATTCCTGCATTTCTACGACCATCTGGCCTCTATTATTAATCAGAGGTTTTATTACCCAGACTTTAAGTATACGTGGACATCTTGGCTTCCTGTCTTCTGAAGGTAAAAAAGAAAAAGACATCAATTACAATACTGGGGAAAATGCAAAGTTTCTGTACCATCACCCACACATATCCTTGTCACCAGCTCTGGTTGTTGCTCCCTCGAACAGGGAACACCCAGGCCAAGCCCCAGGGTGGAGTGAATTCTAAGCGCCCTTTCTGGAGACAGCTTAATGGGCTGTATGGCACTCTTGTCCAGGCTTGGAAAATCCCAAAAGGCTGAGCGCCATGTCTGGAGCTGAATGTTTCCTCCTCTTCATTTTGACCTGTGAGTCTAAGTCCCAGCCCTTGAGGTGCCAGACAGAATTGCCTCCCCTGGGATGTTCTTCCAGAGTTTTCAGACTGTTCTAGAAGTGGCTGCTGATGCAGAAGCAACTGGGGGCCACGGGAAGGGATCACTTATTTGGGAGCCCAGAGGCAAGGACGGGACAGCCCAAGGGTGCCTGGGGTCTTCCAGCAAATGGCACTTGTGGGGAAGCTTGGGTGACTCTCAGAAACGAGGTTCTAGGACTACAATTTCTTCATCTTGGGGGAAATGGCTTACATATGGGAAATCATGCTAGCTTATATTGCTGAAGAACTTTGTGTTGAGGAACCTTTTCTCTGTCTCTTGTGATCCTGCTACAGCCGTGTTACCTGAAGCAGGCAAGGGTGACCCATCCAGTCAGTGGCAGAGATGAAAGGGAGACCCCAGATCCAAGGCTTTTTTCCTTTGCTTGATTCGGCTCGCTAGCTCAATTTATTCTGTCAGAATGCTGGCTGCCCTCCCAGAGACCACACAGAGACCAATTTAGGACTCTACCTGCCAGGTGGTTTAACATGCACTCAATATCATTAATGTCTGGCTCTAAGAATTCTCCCTTGACCCCTCCCTCTCCCAGCCTCCCACCTGTCACTGCCACATCGACCTGCTCCCTTCTAGCACTTTCTCCTTCTCCTTTCTAGCACTGTTCTCGTCCTCGTTGGGCAGAAGGACATGTCACAGGTTCTTTTTCCTGTCCTGTTAGTCCCTTTCTCTTTGTCATCATCCTGTCCTCTCCTCCCCAAGCGGCTTAATCCCCACTATTTGGAGGTGCAGATGTTGAGAGGTTCGCCCAAGCCAGCCCAGCGCCTCTCAGTGTCTCCAGGTTGTTCCCACATTCACGCTGTCTGGTGTCGATGAGCCCGGGAGCAGCGGGAACAAAAGGTTCATAGTTCAGCGTACAGATCGCGTCTTGAAAACGGCTCTGTGCGGGTGCCTTGGAGGCATTTGGACACATCCCATCCCCACTGTGGACTAACCTAAGTCCTCACTTGTCGCTGATAAGTTTCTTGGAAACTGCAACTTGGAGCAAAATGATGTATAAGGAAAGTGGGTCCTTGAATGATGTCCTTTCCTTCAATGTCCGCGGGGATTATTTTCTTCCCGTTAACGTCAGTGAAGTGATGTTGCTGGAGGACTTGCTGTATAAGATGGACACGTGGCATGGGGGTGTGCTCCTATGCAGAGCAAGATCTCCTCCCTGTGCGTCTGCAGCACACACCAAGACCAGGTCTCAGCAACTCAGCCTGGCAGCTCTCAGTTCTATTTTGATTTTCTATCCCAGCCTTTCCTGAATGTCAAGTTCTTGTCCTCCCTTTTTACCTCTTTCTCCACAGTCTGCCCTGGACACGAGCTCCCACAAGGACCCAAGTCCTTAGCTACTTGGAACAATCACCAACTTCAACACTAACCAAGTAAAATTGACACCAATCTTGTGCTATGGTGGCTGTGGATTGCTTCATACTGCTGCGACTTAACCCCTTGCACCACCAGGGTACCTCCCCTTCTTTTGTCTTTGAAAAGTATTTTGTTGGAAGTTCTCACTCAACTCCTTTGATCCATTTCCCAGTCTTCACACCCCAAGAACCATCTGTGTCTGCCACCAGAGGGCGCCTTCGTTTCTACTTCAGTCTGCAAAACTAAACCCAGGGAGCACTTGGTTTCTAAAACCTGTCTATATTTCCTAAGCTAAAAGCATTGGCAACTGTCTTCTCTCATGTGGGGAGAGACTCTTAGGACTATTGAAGAGGCGAAACAAGAAAGAGGGAACCAATCTCAGTAAGGCTGAAGTTGCTATGGCTTCACTTGTTGATTTGTCTCTTTACCTAAACATTACCATCTGTTGGGGGAAGATTTCCTCAAATATTTAATTATGTTTGCTGCAATATTTACAGGACATTTTATGCTTGAGGACTCATTTGAACAGCAACACCTTGGCCTCCAGCCTCCGTCCTTTGATCAAGGAGCTTGGGTCTAGTTATTTGGGATCTTGCTTGTGTTACTAATCAGGGCAATTTTCTAGAACTATGTATCTGGTAATCAAAATATCCTGCAAATGGCCTTTCTTAAAAAACTCATACATTCTTGGTTTTCTAGCTATGACATGGACAGTAAATGTTTCAACAATTCTCAAAAGACAGGATTTGCCAAAAATGTAAGATCAGAATGACAAAAATTGAGTGGCCTTTGATTAGTTGCTGTTGAAAGAGATATGGCTAGTCCGAGTGAGAAAGACTTTTTGGACTTCCATACAGACTTTTTAAAGTCAAATTTAAAGTATGTTTCTATGGCCAGTTTCTGAGAGCCTCTTTCTTATTCTTTTATTTTCAATTTGGTTAATTGGCAAAGAAATCATTTGAGCAGATTTGGAAACTCTCAATTTCTAAGTCTTTTTATTCTTTTTTTCTGAACTGAGTGAAAGTTTCTGGAGGCTTGTGAAGGCTGAATAAAATTTCTGCTGACTTTACAACCTGTTTCGGCCCAATTGCAAGGTCAGAAAGGTGAGCCCAGTGCCTGCTGGGACCATCAATCATTACATTTTAGAAGGGAGGGGGGAGCATGCTCTTCTGTGGAAGAAAATGTAGCCCCTCAGCCTCACATTCCCTGTGATTCTCAGAAAACTTATTTCCTCGCTCAAGGCTCAGAGTTCAGCAGTCTGGGAAGTTTGCTGTGCCGCTGTTCTGCAAGGTCACTGGAAGTCTTTTCAAGGTTCTGTCTCTCCTCTTTCTTAAGCTGAAAACTTACCTCTCTTGTTGCTTAAGCCTCACCTCTCTGCCTATGAACCTAAATCAGTTTTTTTTGCTTCATTCTGGTCTCTTAAGCTTTTTCAGTGACTTTTTGAACTCCCTGTTTGTGGAGTGTTCTACACCAGCTTGGCAATCAATTTTGCATACAATTGAAAAGCCTACTTAGATTCCTTAGTAAAGGTTTATGCAACCTCCCAGCCCATCCCCGTCATCATTTTATTTCAGTGGATCTCTAAACTGAGGCTATGCTAGGACTGAGACTATGGCAGCCACTGTGGTCTTTTCCTGTTTCTGCTCATCTTGGAAGAACAGCCAAGTAGGTTTGCAGGAGTGACACAATGGGACAAAATGCCCTGACACATTTTATTTTTAAAATTAATTAATGAATTAATATTTTACATCATTGTTTATTTTTGTACAATGTGTTCTTTCTTCTCTCAGATGTTGTTGAAACCCTCACCCAAACCCCCTGTACCCAAACCCCTCACCCAGGCCCCCAGGGTAGCAGTTCTGAGAAGTCAGTAGTAACCAAGATAAGATGGTGACAGCAAGTTGCTCTCAGTGTGGAACAGGATGACATGCTCTTGATGTGGAACAGGATGACATGTGACTCAAGTAGCTCAATCCCAGTGGAATGCAGCCCTGGAACCTGAGTGCAACCTGGGGGGCTTCAATATGGATCACCACCAATGGAAACTTCTTCCCGCCATAACCTTCCCACCGGAAGGAACTTCAAAATTTCCCACTCCAAAGTACCCTACCTATAAAACCCTGCAGCCTGTAACCTGGGTGCGACTTCCCCCACCCCCACTCTGGGCATCGGAGAACCTTGCCTGGGAGCACAATAAAAGTTCTTGCTGGTCAGAAACATGGCCTGGCTCTTTCTTTCTCTCTCACTCTATCTCTCTCTCTCCCTTGCTCTCCCATCCAACTGCACCAAACCCTTTCAGTAGTCTCTGTAAAATCCCCACCGCCAGTTCACCCACTCGTGCACATCACTAGGGTTTAGTGCTCTGCCCTCCCCCGCTTTGATCCCTCCCTCTCCTTCTCCTGACCCTGACCCATTTTAAATGAGGAAAAGAACAGACTTTCATAACTTGACAAGTTATATTTTAGAGAACAGGCCCAAAAGAACATTCGTTACCTACGAAGTGACTGCTCATTGCCCAGAGAGAAAAATAACCACGGAAGGAAAGTGTTACCAAGGTGCCTGGTTGGGATTAAACAACAACATCCAGAAGCAAGGGGTGCTTGATTTCATTGCACTTCTGGACCTGTATTCTAGTTACACCGTGATTCAGCAGAGAACTACAGCTCAGACTCTACCAACTTGTATTTTTATACTTTATGTGTTCCTCAACCCCATAAATACTGCCCAAAATCCATCCTTAAGGAGAGTGATTTGAGGGTCTGTCAACTGCGAGGTGGCTTTGCATTAAATTATTTCCTTTTTAGAAGAGCTTGTGGCGTGGTTATTGGCTCCTGTGCCCCCAGGCAGCAAACCCATCCAAGGTCAACAGCAGAGTTTACTCTGACAACCCAGCACCCACAGAGCACAGCAGGGGGCCCAAGGACCATCCGCCTGCTGCTTCTGTTTGGAGCTCAGGGATCCCCCTGAGTTGTGACTGAGCTCTTGTCCTGTTCGTCTCCACTGATGTTTATCAAATTATTTCTCAGTTCAGAGTTGGATCTCAAAGGTAGTTTTCACTAAATTATAAAACGGTTCCTCTGACATGTCCCTGGAAATGGCTGTTCTGCTGTTCATATGGAGGCTGTGACAGGGGACATCTGTCCATGTCGCTGGGAAGGCAGACAAACCCAGCCTACTGGGTCACCCCACCTTCTTTTTTGGCACAATCATTACCAGTCCCTAAAGACTGTCACCTTAGCATTGAAAATCATCGTCCCCAAATATTCTGAGATCGCTCCTCCTGAGCCTGTCAGAAAACAAAAGTTATTATAGACTTTAGGGCCCCTGATATGCTCACTGGTTCATTAGAGCACTCACCTTTTATGAGTGTCACACCGAGTAATAATGTCAGAACAAATTGCCTTACAAGAAAAAACAAGATCTGAAAAGGGAGCCACTTAGTATGGTAAGAGATTATGTCAAGAAGGAAGAAGCAGCTCTTCACACTGTTCCCATCCATTAACCAAAATTTTCTGCTGGATATTTTCAAGAACCAGTCCTATTTCTTAAAACATAGTGTAATTTTTAAACTGTGTCCTTGAAAGCGACTACATCAGCATCATTATAGCACAGGAGTTTTCCACCAAAATGCAGGTATTGCTCCTGCTCTACGGACGTCTAGAGAGTAAAAAGCGAACGAGACTGGCATTTTACCAGGGGGACCACGTTCCTGACAGGATGGCCAGAGGGCCCTGGTGTCCCTCTTCCAGCACTGGAGGATGGATTTCACAGAGAGGTCAAAAATATTCCTCATCAGATTGGTACTAGATGCTGGGGTGGGGGAGTGCAGCCTCATTTTATGTCCACATGGAAGTCTCCAGGAACAGAGGTGTGGACTTAGCTCCCTTGTTGCTTTGGAAGTTTTTGATAAAATCACTGCCTCCTTCTTGTCCTGGAATGTTTCAAACCTCCACCAGCAACATGTGGTCAAAACTAGAGAACAGTGGATCATGTGTAATAATGACAGCAAGGCTGAGGCATTTGAGCAAAAGTTTTTCCTCTCTGGGATCGTGGGGAGAGGAAAGCTCAGCTGGGGTGCAGTCACTGCTATTGAACCAGCCACCCTTAAATACCTCCTAACCACAGCTTTGGGTTCTTCAAATCAGACCAGTCTGCTTAACGATCATACTAGCACTAAAAAGCACATCTTTGACTTGGAAGTAGAAAGAATTTAATAGGGCCAAGGCCAAGATATATCTGTGTTGAAGAGTCTTATATGACTTCTTGTTATCCATGACAAATTTTCTCATCATTCTCCTTAAAGCTGAGCGATTGATTCTTATGTCTCAAATTGTGACCCTGTTTTTAACAAGGGATTTGATTAGCTGTAAGGCTGCTCATTTAGATGCAACACTTCAGCTACCAGTTGGAAAACATATTATAAAACATGCAGCCAGCATATGAGAAACAAAATGTTTTTATTTATACTAAGAAGTAAATGTAATTTGGTTATCAAGGCTATACTTTTTAAGTGAAAACATTTTACAATGTTGCTTTTACATTTTCTTATAGAACCATGTGTAAATTACATAATAAGTTTAATAAAATATCTTGGCCCCTCCTCCCACGCCCATCCCCCACTGAATATTTACTTGTGGGCCAAACAGGCATTAAGTTGTCTTAAAAGACCAGTTTGCTTGGTGAGTCAGTGCATCCTTAGGCCCTGCTGACTTTGAGGCTTCCTTCTTCAGGATTCCCCATCATTACTCTTGAAGGAGTTTAGGGGAATCCTTTTCCTAAGACTGTTGTAGCAAAGTACCACCGACTGAGTGGCTTAACCAGCAGAAATATATTGTCTCCCAGTCTTAGAGGCTGGAAGTACAGCAGAAAGGTGTGGGCAGCTGGTTTCTTCAGAAGGAGGTCAGCGTCTGCTCTGGCTTGTAGCTGGCACCTCCTCGGTGTGTCTCTTCACACTGCCCCCTGTGTGTAGGTGTATGTGTGTATTTATATAAGGACAGACATGTTAAATAAGGTTCATCCTGACGGTCTCCTATTTTACTCCTGTCTTCAAGAGAGACCACGGTCTGAGGTACTGAGGTTAAGACTTTTAAAAGTATGAATTTGAAGAGGCACAATTCAACCTACAATGAGGTCGACCCCCCTTCTGAGGCTGTGCTGCTTGTATATCCCAGGAAGCGCACAGGGTCAGGAAGCTAAGGCGTCGTGGGTCTCGTTTGTCAGACCTGGGTCTCGTTTGTCAGACCTGGGTATTTTCTCTTGCAGCATAACTCCCCCTGGAAGTTATATGTATATGGAAGTTTTATATGTATATGGAAGTTATATATATGGAAGTCATATAGATCTATATATCTATGGAACTGTTTGCCAATTGAATTTGCCAGGGCATGAAGATCTCTAAATGTGTACCTGCCCTCATGTAATGTCTGACTACAAATTATCTTCACCCACCCCAGTGCCCCAGATCTCTGGCTTCCACCTAGCCCTCTGTCTCTAACCACAGGGAAGGAGTCACCAGCTTCCATTTTCTAGTCAGCCCATTAGATGAGCTGTGTGCTAAGCTCTTCACACTCATTGTCTCTGTTTACTCTCCTCCCAAGCTTAAGAGGTAGTGACAGCATTTCTGTTCTATGGATGAGAACTCCAAGTTGTAAAGAAGTTAAATGGTTTACCCATGGTTTATGTTTATCATTTCATTAGGTGCGATAGAATAGCCATCATACTTCACCACTTAGCAGAGACAAAACAGCACTCCTGTATGAACAGAGACAGGGAAGAGTGCTGGGAGAACAGGGCGATGAAAGAGAAATCCCATGAGCCAACAGGATGAGATCCAAAATCCATGTTTAAAAAGATATGGCATCCCATGTTATAGCAGCATCATTTGCAATTGTCAAGTGGTGGCAGTAACCCAAGTGTCCATGGACAGGTGAATGGATAGACAAGATGTGGTCTCTTCACATTATGGACTATTATTCAACCTTAAAAAGAAAGTAAATTCAATGTGAGTGAACCTGAGGACACCAGGGTAGTGAAATAAGTGAGTCACAAAAGGACACTGCAGGTTAAATGAATTAATTAGGACTTTTAGGCCACTGGCCTCTGTGGCTATCATCTGTGGTCTCGACCATGTTAATGCAGAAGGCACGTGGGCGTGGGGCACACATGCTTGATTGTGGACACCTGGAGTAAGTGTGCACACCTGAGCCTAGAGGGAGGGTAAAAGAACATGGCAGTGGCAGCAGGAGGAGGATGAGCATCATGACTACAGAAGAGGCGCAACCAGGAGACAACACATGAGAGAGAACACGCCACAGAGAGACCAGAGAAAGAGTAAAAAGGTTCATGGGGGGCTGGAGGGCTTGTTGCCTGCCTGCCTCCTAGCTCCCCCGTCCAGCTGGTGCTGCTTCCTCGTGTGCCAACCTCCCTTCATGGTGTGTCTGTGTACCTGGATCTCTGAGAGCACATTAAAACCTGAAAAACCCACCAAAGGCTCCAGAACTGTATCTGTCTGCCTGACTTTGATAGTGAACCTGCCCTGTGCCTGTTGGCACAGCAGACACGTAGCACATGATGCCACTCACGAGTCAAGTTCATGGAGACAGAGAGCAGGGGTGTGGTCCCGGGGCAGGGGGAGCAGTTATTGTTTAATGAGCACCGAGTTTCACTTGAGAAGATGGAAAAGTTTTAAAGATGGACGTACAACCATGTGCATGGACTCAGTACCCCGAAATGCACTCTTAACAATCGTTAAGATGACATATTTTATGTATATTTTGCCCCAACTAAAAATACATTTTTAAAAAAAGTAACGAAGGAAAGGACATCCATTGATTTCCACCTGTACACTGCAGACAGTTATGAGTCCAGATTTCTGCACAATGATCTCCCATCAATCACTCAGAAAGGTGTAGAGGAAATTCTGAGTCAAGAATGGCCTTGATGCAGAAGCAGGACTTACGTGCCAGCTGGGTGATAAATTCCTGTTTCATTGAAAGCAAGGTCTCCAGGAGCCCAGGGAGATGTGGGTTTGGCGCCAGTCTGGGTATGCCTGAAGAGTGGCTTTAAGGTGTGGGCTCAGGACTAAGGGAAGTGAGAAGTCTTTGGAGCAGTCTCTGCACAGGTGAGTCTAACCCAGGCAGGTGGTGATAAGAAAGGTAAGATGGAAATGAACAAGGACTATCCACTGGCTCATCCCCAAAGCGAAGTGAAGCATGAGCCATGAACCTCTGGGAAGGAGTCCAGAGAGCTTCTTTACTTCACCTTGGTCCCCAAGTTACCCACAGGTTAGGGTAGGACTCTCACTACCCAGCTCTGGAAGGAGAAACCCTTGAATGTTGGTCATCTGTTTTCTAGAGCTGGTTCTTTTAGCTCTTTCCCCTAGAATAAATGATTTGTCGAAAATCAAAATCTTCAAGGAGAAATAATGCCTAGTTCAGGGTCACACCGCTGAGACCGATGGCACAATACAGAGGCAGTTGGTACCTGATAATTGAGAATCTGTCTTGGAAGTTCCCAGGGTGAAAATTTTGCAGAAGGCCCACACTTGGTATGGAAGACCCTGGCACCCCACAGCAAATGGGGGAATGCATGTCACTAATTGTTTTTATGAGACCGTCAGCCTTGTGTCTGTCCATCCGAAGCATACTTCAGTTCTCTTCCACTGATTTGATGCAATTTCCTTCCACAGTGCTTAGCTATATTTAATGTCCTTTTTGTACTTTTGGCCAAAAAGTAGGGAAAATAATACAAAGCAAGCCATCTAAAATGAAAGGCAGTAAAGGAGAAAATAATTGAGGTACTCAGTCCCTGGAAAAGAAAAAAGTCAAGCAGAGTGGACTTCATATTGTACAGCATTTATCTGAAGCATTTTATTTCTAAACTTTGCAAAGCAATAGGAAACTCGTTAACTTTTATGGTCAGACAAAAAGATAATAGTGTTTGTAGCTATGGAGATGTAATGGGGCTTTTATTTAAATGTGGCAGGGAGTTTATGCTCATTATAGGAAACAAATGAACAACAACAAATCATTCCTTGGATTCATCTTCCAGGAAGTGTTGATGCTGGTGGACCAGGCAACTCACCCAGTGTCACTTGTGTGGGGCAACTGAAATGCAGAGCCAGGGCTTACTGGACACCAGCCCTCTGCAAATTTGAATAGTAAGAGTAAATTCTATTAATAACAATCATTATGACAAAATGTTTGGTCTCTCCTTTGTTGCATTTAAATAGGAAAATAAAGAAAGGTGGCAGGTCATAAATGTGATTCTGATTTTTGTTATAGGCAAACAACAAATTTGATGGCCCCCTGTCTCAAAGCAATGTCCCTGACCTCTAATTGCTGTTTCTTTCCCAACCTGGCAGTTTCTTTCTATCATTATTATCTCCCTGCCCAATCAAGTCACCTCAAGGGAGGGGTGGGGGGAATAATGCCTTGGAAGTTTTCCCTGTGGGCTCACTCAGATTCTTGATGGAGAGTGAATGTTGAGCTAAAGTCTCTTGACATGTCCTATGTTCTTCCAGAAAATGATGTTTAACAAAATAAGTCTGAAGTCCTCTTTTTAAGGTGGGGAAGCCCAGTTGAGAGTTTCTCATTTCTCCCAGTCTTAGCATTCTGTCACGTAAGATAAACTCAAGGACCAGGGTAGGTCTTTTTACTCACGTTTGCTTAAGTCTGACTCTCTTTGCTCTCTCTTTCAAATCCCACCAAAATATGTAAACAACAGAAGAAATGAAAACAAGAGGGAGAGGTATATCCATCTTAAACAGGGAAAAGATGCGTTCATCCTGTCAAACAGAGAAATCGTAGTAATCTCAAGGCAAGGTCATGGAGTCCTGACTGGAGTTGTCTGTGTCCTCTGAACCTCAGGCTAGTCCAGGCATGATCTGGAAAGGGAGGGCTGGTTGTAGCTTCTCACTCCTCCCCCGCTTCGGAGGAAGGGGACAGGGGGTGTACAGCATACAGAGACTGTTGGGAAGCAATTGCTGTTGTAAAGATGGAGTAACTGAAGATCCTGAAAGAGACGCCTAGGGAGGAAGCCCCTCAGGGACAAGTGATAGCAGATATCACTGAAGAATGTTCTCAGACAAGTTCAAGTTAAAGCAATAGACATGATCCCTAACCCAGTTGGTGCCACAGTCCCACACCCTCCTGACGACTAGGGGAATGAAGCTACTGACTGTCCCTCTTTGACAATGAATCATGCAAGATAAACGGCCTGAGCTTATGTATAAAAACTGCCATCAGATAGTCAATGGGCCACATCCACTGATGGAGGGAAAAGACAAGAGAGGGACAGATCAAGGACAGAGATCATGAGGCTATTATTCAAGGAAACAGGGAAGAATTCTGATCAGAGGTTCTTTATTCCTGCTGAAAGACAATAAATATAATAGCCTGCATGCCCTGTCCTTAAAATAAGGGCACACCTAAGAGTTGGAATGCTCAAATAGGAGATAATGTGACATTAGGAAAGGATTTGAACAGAGCTGTCAGATTCTAGTAGAAATGGAAAAAAGGAAGAACAGTGCAGAAATGAAAAATCTGTAAGAAGCAATGAAAAAAGAAAAAAAAAGGCAGATGATGCAATTAGGTCTTGACAGGTAAGCCTGGGGAAATCTCATAAGAATCAGACCATTTAAGAAATACTTTGAGAAAAGTGAGGGCATAGAGGCCAAATGAGCAAGTGTGACAGCTCTCACACTGCTGCTTTTAAGTCTCCCAGCCTTGCCATCTACACTGCCTGCCCCAGTGGAGCAACAATGCACTGGCCAATCCAGATCATGCCGTGCTTCTTCTTGGATGAAGCTATGGCTAGAAATGGCCTGCCTGCTGTCTCTGCCAGTATTCTTTGCTCTACCGAAATATCTTCTGGAACAGTTTTTTTTCTGTGACATCGTCCCCGAGAGTCTAACTCTCCTGCCTGCAGCGGCTCTAGACACTAGTGCCAACGGCTCATCTCTAAGTTCCCTAGTGGTTTTAAGTTCCCTGGCTCAGCAGTCAGCAGAAGGCCTGCCTTCACCCACCGGCCGGCTTGCCCTTACACACCTAAGCCTGTGCAGCGGCCTCCCCAGGAGGGCCCAGCATCCTCCACTTTGACATCTTCAGATGCACTTCAGGTCTCAGCACCATCTCTCTCCACATCGGTCAGCATCCTCCCACTGAGGTTCTGATCTAGACAGAAAACAAGCTCAGTTTCATGAAACCCAAGGGAGGCCTCCCTGTTAGGAAAAAAGGTGTGATCCATGGAGAAAAGAATGAAAATCTAGCAGGAACACCTGCAACGAAACACATAATGTCAACATTAAAGGGCAAAAACTACGGAAAATACAGGCGTGATAGGAGACCTGTATGCTTTGCATCCGGTCCTTGCAAAGAAGTTTCATCACCAAAAGGATTAGAAAACATTTAAATCACATGACTGACTGACCAGGTAAATTATTGATCGAGTGATTTATTATTATTGATCAATGTGGAATTTGGCATGTAAGTTGAACCAGTGAGTTATACATACATATGTATCAGGGAATTAAACACACATATATTCATATTTAATGAATTATAAGTGTATGTCATAGTATATAAAATACACATAAATGTGTGTGTGTAGTATATGTGTGTGTGTATGTATATATATAGCAATTCCATCCTCAGACTGGAGATAAAATGCCATCGTTATTTCAGGTGACCCAGAAACACACAAAAATTAACCCCATTTAAACCACAAAATTAAAGTTCAATAAATTCCAAAAAGTAAAAGAAAAATAGAAGGAATATTTTCTAGCACAATTCCTATAAAACTAAAATCTTTCAGTATAAATGTATAATGCAAAATTGAAAAGCTTCTATTGTTATGAGAAATACTAAGCAAAAAATACATATAAATTACTAAGCAAAAGTGTTTTGCTGGTTCCAAATATGTCTCAATAGTTGGTCATAATCTAATATTCAGCAATCAGTGCATCTATAAAGAACACGTTTTTAAAAGCTGGGAGTAAAAAACTCTTGGTTAAGAAGTAAATTAACACCAATATTATATAACATAAAAGAAATAATGATAATGAAAACATACATATCGGGTCCTGGGAGAGTCAGCTAGAACAATACTTGAAATAAAATTCATGAAATTCAATAAAATAAATTGAAGCAGAAAGAAGACATTAGTGAAGATAAAAGATAATATATAGGAATCTACCCAAAGGACACCAAAACATTAATTCAAAAGAATACATGCACCCCTATGTTTATCACAGTACTATTTATAATAGGTAAAACTTAGAATCAACACGGATACCCAAAAATAAGTTGGATCAAGAAGACATGGTCTATATACACAATGGAATACTATTCAGCAATCAAAAGGGATGAACTAATGCCATTTTAGCAACATGGATGGAGCTTGAAGAGATTATGCTCAGTGAAATAAGTCAGAAGGAAAAAGAAAAATGGTTTCATTTATAGGAGAAATATAGGAGATCAAAGAAAAACAACAACAAAACAAAAATAAATAGACAACTATAAACAGAGACATTCTGCAGGGGAGAGGGAGGGAAAGTGATCAAAATGAGGGCAGGAAGAGTACAAGGGACTATGATGATGTTTCATGGGTGAATTGTGGTGTAAATTCTGTGGGGACTACACCTGAGAAAAGAAAGCAAACACTGTAAGAAAGAAAAATAAATAGAGTAAAAATTTAAAAAAGGTAATATATTAAAAATCATGTATAAACAGAAATTAGAAAACCAATAATTACAGAATAAGTTTCTTAAAAAAGATAAAAATAAAATGCACTAACATCAAGGGGGAAAATATTTTCATGTATCAAAAATAAAAATAAACATGAATAAACAAGTCTAAGGTGCTAAATTTTATGAGAACATGCAGAAACACCTGAAGGAACTAGATGATTTCCTAGGAAATCCTTGGGAAAATGAAGATGACCCCATGAGAAATTCTGTTTGAAAATTCAAACAGAACAATTTTCATAGAAAATTTGAAAAAAAAAATTGTCAGTAAACAAGTTACTCAAATACCTAGGTTCATACATTTTCATATAGAAAAATTTAGCAAATATTTAAAGGACTACATAAATGTTAGTTAAGTCATTCAGAAAATAGGAAAAGAAGGAAAATTTCCAAATTCTGTTAGTGAAACAGACAAGATTCACAGTAATCCCAACTAAGATAACACAAAAATATACAGACCCATCTATATTATAAATATTAATGTGAACTTCCTAAGTAAATTATTAGAAAGTAAAGCAGTATAGCATTCTTTTCATAATACCAGGTGACTTAATGTTGCAAAACCTATTTACGTGATTCGTTGCATATTCACATGAGCCTCTATATTAAGTAAAAAGAAGCAAAGAGTAGAGTCATCTTTATAAATGTCAAATAGGCATTTTAATAACTTTCAACATCCATAATTGCTCTTTTAAATGGACTTTTAAAAATCATAAGTGATGGAATTGATGTATCTCATCACCAAATCCATTATTACGCTTGATGGAAGAAAAACAGAAGCATTTCCCCTAAAAGTAGAATGTGTGTCATTACCACAACTGGACAGCACTGTGGAGATAGTAGCTGAAAGGTTTAGGAAGAAATAGCACATATGGAAGCCTGAAAGGAAGAGGTAAAGTTATCTTCTGTTGGGTTACCTGGGTAACCTAAGAGTATCAACTGATAGGTAAGATAATAAGGTTGGAAATATGTATTTTTGAATATATATTCTTAAAAATCAGCCTGCACACAACAATAGCAAATGAGCAGCAGCAACAAATGCAACACAAAGAGGGTTTTAAATAGGGACTCTATACAACCTTCATAACAAAAATTACAAAATGCTATTGAAGACCTCAAGAGAAATCTTAAATGAAAAATCATGCGATGATTTTTCTTTTTTTTTTAAAATTTATTTATTATTTATGCATACAAGCACTGGGGTACAGGCCAGAGGTGTGGGGGGCGGGAAGGGTGAGAGGATTCACCACAGAGAGCAGGGAGCAGAACAGGCAGATCAACGGAAGAGGCACAGCAGGAGAGGTCTGCTGCACCATGTGGGTCCCTCCCTGGCCGGCGGCAGGGATCGAACTCGTGCTGCAGTGGCTGCGGTTTGCTTCATAGTGCGTTGCTTAACCCACTGCGCCACCAGGGAGGCCCTGGTTTTTCTTGAATTGAAAGAGACACTAATTAGATGTCAAGTACATCAACCTGTATTTGAGACCCAAAGACGCAGAAGTACTCAAGTATCTTGTAGGATGCCTCTCAAAAGAAATTTGTCTGCAGCTTTTTTTTCCCATGAATTTACTGGGGTTACCAGAGGTAAACAGGCATTTTTATCAAGATTACATTCCACCGATGTGACTTAGCATGCCCATTTGACCTCGATCACCTGTGTCAGGTGTTGCTTGCCAGGTTTCTCCACTCTAAAGCTGTTCTCTTTGCCCCACTTTCCATACCGCCCTCTTTGAAATGAAGTCGTTACGTTCAGTCCACACTTAAGGAGTGGGTATTTGAGCGATCAGGACTTATTTTTCTCTACTGAAAAAAATCCTCTGTGCTTTACCTCTTCAACCCTCCACAGTCCGGAGCCCCTGGCAAGTACTGATCTTTTCACTTACTCTTTAATTACTCTCTCTATTACTGCGTTTTCCTGAATGCCGTACAATCGGGATCATAAAATATCTAACCATTTCACATTAACTTCTTGCACATATCAATATACAATTAAAGTTCACCCATGTCTTTTACTGGCTTGATTGCCCGTTTCTTTTTATTGCTGAAATGATATTCTTCTGTATGGATATTCCAGTTTATCTCAAAAGCTGCTAAAAGCACTTGCTTGCAGGTTTTTGTGTGAGCATAAGTTTTTAGATCAGTTATTACCTAGGAATATGGTTGCTGGATAATTGATAAGACAATGTTTAGCTTTGCAAGAAACTGCCAAGCTGTTTTTCAAAATAGCTGTACCTTTATTTTTATTTCTCACCAGCAATGATTGTGAGTTCTTGTTGCTCAACAGTCTTTCCAGAGTTTGGTGGTGTCACTTTTGTGGAATTCAGTTTTTGTTTTAACTTGCAACTTCACTGGTGTTTTAATTTGCAAATTCCAATTAAAAATGATTTTGGAAATGATTTCATATTGCCATCTGTATGTTTTCTCTGATGAGGTATCAACCTCCGTTTCAAATGTCCTTGTGCATGAAATGTGTTTGTTCTTGAATATATATTCTCAGTGCCAAAATTCTTATTTGATGCCAGATATCCTGGATTCACTTCATGAGTAACATAAAGGGCTTCTTGAGATGCTCAAATCTTAGATCATAGAGATTGCAGCTTTCTCAGCCTTGTCTGGGTTGGAAATCACTGAATAAGAACCACAAGATCATCAAGGAAGAAGTAAATAGGGGTGGGTTTTCCCCACTCCCATTTGACTTTCTTGGAGTGAGAATGGCTTATGAAGACCTCATGTTCCATCTGTCCCCAGAGGCGTGCTGGAGGTTCAGAACGCTCTGTTGAGAATATGAAAATGTGTTTCTGGGGAGCATTCCCAGTGGCTACAACTTTCTCAGATGACCCGGTGCCATATTAATAAAATGTTAAACCCACAAACTCCCCAGTAGTCAATAAATAATGCAGACTGAAATCACTAAATATTATGCCTCTGAGGGCTATTTCATTGAAATTCACTGATTCAACACTTTTCCAAGGAAGTTCTGCCTCATTCAGCATTCTCACTATGGAGTTTGCCAGCCTGAATACCAACGTCTTTGAGGGCCCTTCTTGCCGCTGTCACCCTTTCCTGGCACACGCTGATGGGATATGAAACTGGCGCCCACAGAATTGCGACTGCGTTGAGTTGTTAAAAGCGGGTTCATTTCTACTCAGTCCCCAAGACTGTGGAAGGAAATCAGATCTGCTCCCTGTGCTTGACCATCAGATTCTGAGCTCTCTTCCCCTACCACAGAGTTCAAAGGCACAAATTGAAAATTCTGTAAAAGGCTGACTCAAAGCCTTTTCCTTCTGTTAACAATCTCTTAGACTGCTATGTTTGGAAGCCTCAGTATCATAATTGTATCAGTGTACTTATCCTGGACTTTCCAGAGCCTGTTCTTCAGAAATGGCTTCTCAAGCACGTATGTCCAAGTTACGTGCTATTCATATGTCTACTAACAACAAGAATGAAAAAGCAGGGCCTCCCTGGTGGCGCAGTGGGTTAAGCAACGCACTATGAAGCAAACCGCAGCCACTGCAGCACGAGTTCGATCCCTGCTGCTGGCCAGGGAGGGAATCCACATGGCGCGGCAGACCTCTCCTGCTGTGCCCGCTGCTCCCCTCAGCAGTGTACTTCCCTTGATCTGCCTGTTCTGCTCCCTGCTCTCTGTAGTGAATCCTCTCGCCCCCCCACACCTCTGACCTGTACCCCAGTGCTTGTATGCATAAATAAATAAATCCTTTAAAAAAAAAGAATGAAAAAGCAATAGTGACCCTTCTTGAGTTTCCTTCCAGAGGGAGGAAGGAAGATGTACATGGAGGGAGGAGAGGGGATAGAATACAAACCTCACTGCACCCTTCGGGCCATGGCTGATGGAACATGAAGGCGGTTTTGGGGAAAGCTCCTTGACTTTCCACTTTTAAGTTCCTGAAGCACCACATATTTTCCAGGGGGCTGTGTGTCCACAGGCACAGATGCCTGTTTTCAGCACCTCTCATCTGCAACCTTGGCTGGGGAGTGGGGAGAGTTCCAGGGCAGGGTTGTTTACGCCAGGAGAATTTGCATCCCCTTAAATCTGTGTGTTGGTCTGCATCTTCGCAAATTCCACTCCAGCAGTCTGGTGATTTATTAGCATTCTTTCCAATGCAGTTGTAGTGACTAGGAAAGAACTAGAAACATCAAATGTCTAACACAAATGAAGGCTTAAGTAAGATCTGAATCTTTCTTTGTTACTCATGAGCTCTGGGTTAGATCATTCACCTTACACTACACTTCCTCACCCCTGAAATGGGGGAGAGCTTCAGCACATGTGTGTTACCCTAGGAGGTAATGGATATTTACTGATTGTAAACATCAGGGGAAATATAATCTCATCTTACTGCGCCTTCTATCCATGATGTCAGGCATTTCTTACAGCTTTAGTTACGCACGTAGCCAGGAACACACCAACTCAGAGACGTTTGGCAGGGCAGTTCACAGAAAACAGCGTTAAGAGGTCGTGTGTGTGCACGCGAGGGGCAGCAGCTGGGCTGAAGGCAGAGAGGAATCCCCGAGAAGTCCCAGGGTCCAAGTTGAGGTTTCAGGTCACTCCAGGCGGATGGTGAGCAGAGGGGCTGTGCAGCGATGGTCTAGAAGAAGTTTTAGTCCACTGACCTCTTTTTTAAAAAGAAAAAAGTGTGTTCGGAGGGTGAATCTCTTCTTAGGAGAGATGTTCATAAGCCACCATCACATGCCAAGTTCTCTTCCATATCAGGACTGGGAAAAGTTTCGACATTTTTATTCTGTTGTTTTGTATGGATGTAAGGCTCTGTTGGGAATTTGTTAAAAGGAACAAAAACTACACTAGTCTTGTACTTTACATTGCTCTTTCAGCATGCAGGAAGTCACGTTGTGCCCTGAGAAGGGCCAGGCCCCTGGATGGACACAAGTGGGAAGGTGCAACTTCGGAGAGAACCACGTGGCTCTGGGGACCAGCACACTGATCTGAAAAATGGGGTAGAACCTCCTGTTACCCTGGAGCAACGGGATGGTGGGACTTGGCCAGGATCCCCTGCTGCCCCCCTCCCCCCGATTTATGAAGTCTCTGACTTTTGGTCCTCTGGCCATAGGTCCAAGAGGGGCTGACCACGTCTAACGGAAGGTCAAGTATGCCTAGGCATAGTTGAAGTAAGAGAATGGTCTACACCACTGGGTTTGCATGTTTTCATTTTTGGTTTTTTTTAATCTTCTATTGGGGGCTGTGATAAATTTTAATGGGGGAAATAAATCTAAACATTAACTAACTTGAAATATTGGCTTCTGTCATCTTCTATCATATATGAGTCCTGTGGGATCTGTTCCTCAATAACATCATAATTTAAGAGTAAAATTTCTGAGGCTAGTTGTGTTCACAGGAGCCACTAAGGTCAGCCTGCAATTAACAAAATAAAAAATAAAAATATCCAAGGACTAAAAGGTGCCCCTTACAAACAGACTGCAAGATACTGTGATCTCCAGCAACAGAACAGCAATCAAGACAGACCCCAAACACCTGTCCCTCCATCTCCCGCCCCAGCTACCGGGACTTAGGGCAGCAGAGCTGTGGGCTGGGTTCATGCCAGGAAGCCACTCTGAGGAGTTCTTGAGCTCCAGACCTATGACCATGGCCCAGTCCTAGACCCCAAAGTTGCCAATTACTCACCCTTATCTTTTTGGACTCTTTGTCCCTGGCCTTTGACAGGGAAGACCCAAGGGAACTATCATCTGATCACAGTGTGGGGCAGTCTTAGGTTGGAGTAGCTGTTATTAAATATTCATGCTGTCTTTGGCTATAGATTTAACCTTGCTAATCTTTTTTTATTGTTGTCTTTTATTAAAATAAGTAAGGAACCTAAAGCTATGGATCTGTAAACTGTTCTTAAAGCACCCAGAACACTGTTTCCAAGTCAAAATTAATTAAGAATATGCATATGCACTGGCATAGACATACAAACATATGCATATTGATGTACACACCAGGCAATAAATGTGTGTGGTGTCTCTGCCCCTAGCTCCTGGCATGAAGCTCCTAAAACCCTTTTAATGCCCTAAGTGTTAACAGTACTAGTGCTTGAGGCAACATTGGGTGGGTTTTTGGATGGTCACCAGAACAAAATCAAGATTAGCTTAAAATTTTTAGCCCCACCATCCCAACCCATGCCCCCGCCCCCCATTCTTCAGAGAGGAGAGAGGAGCCGGAAATGGAATTAATCACTGATCATGCCCACCAAAGGAAGCTGTTTGACATCCACATCTGCCTTGCTGCTATAAGGAAAAAAAAGATGTTTTGTCCTGTTTGTTTTGAGTCTCGCTTGGAAGCTGTCTGATTCTCTGATGGTGACAGGAGCCCAGAGTTTAAGGTACAAAGCACATGTCAGTTGTGGTGTCTGTGCCTGTCTGCCGGTGCCCACAAGGTGGCTTCCCCACGCCTGCCCTCGGGCCTTGTCATCATCTCCATCTGCAGGAGTGTCAAGCACAGCCCCCAAGGCACTTGTTTCAATAGATATTTCTTCCCCAGTAGCCTCAGGTAGTAATTGAATCCTAATGCCCCTGCACAATGGAATCCCATTTCTGCTTTGCTTTGCATCCAAGGTGGAGGACATAAGTGATCCTGCAGGCCCTTGTCAGATGTCAGTAGCAGGCTTGGGCAGTCTGTTTCACAGACACTTTTCAGTCCTAAAAAAGTGAAGCAGGGAGAGCTCTGGGGTAGGAGCCCCAGCCCTATTTGAGTTCATGCCCATTTTCCACTCAAGAAATGCAGTGTCTAAACACCACTTGCAGGATAAAGGTAGCCGTATGCTTTGGTCATGTGGATTTCCTCATGTAACTATTCATTTTGTCAGTTTGGGGTCCCTGGATTTTGGCTTCCTCAGTCCTTGACTGTGATGTGAGAGGAATTCACAACCGGGTCTTTAGCAGAAGCACAAAAGCAAAGCCTGTTTAGAGACAGAATGAAAATCTGCCCAGAAAGAGGTGTGGGCGGCAGGGTCCTGGCAGTCCTGTGAGGCAACATTACAGGTTGTAACTGTAAGTGGGGTGCAGGAGCTGCTCACCCTGTCCCTTCCTGGGGTGCACTGAGCAGGTGCTCCACAAGCACTGGCTTATGGGTCCAGGCAACAGTTTGTGTGTCACTCTCCTGTGCCGCGCCCAGGTTGTGATCCTATCAGCCTTGGCCTCCGGTGGGGGCAGGGGGAGTGTCTGTCATCCTGAGTTGCCCTGATGTCAACCAGCCCTGGCCTTCCCTTGGGGTTGAATTTGGAGGAAGCCCACCCATGGCCTGCTTCTTGATCTCCTTGATCTTTATCAGCCTGCCTGTAGGTTGGGTGGGGGCTGCCTTTCTCCACTCTGTTTTTTTTTTTTTTGGCTCTTCCTGGGCTTTTATCAGTTTTGGCAAGTGTTTCCTGGGGTTCTGGGTATAGTTAATGGATTAATTTTCTTTAGGTGTTGCCCTCCTTACCCTAAATGTCTATATAACCTTAGTCTCATCATTAAGTATACATTAGTGTTCTTTTGACTCCACCCCCACCTCAAGCTCCCTGAATAGCAAGAGTTGTATTGTAGGACCAGGAAGACATGAGAGTTGGCTGCACCACAGACAGGATCACCCACTAATTTGTGTGCGTGTGCTGGGGACTTGTCTACGTCTAAACTCCAGAGTCCTTACTCGACAACATTGGCTGGCTGCAGTCTGTGAGCTTCGTGAACCTTGTTCATTCAGAAGGAGCAATGTCAATACTGTTAATGTGGTTTGTAGCACCTAAAATTTTAATTTTATTAAAATTTCAAGGACTTAATAGATTTCTCCATCCTCTGCATCAATGGTAATTATAGGAATTAGTTGAAATGCACTATTGTTTAAATGCAATAGAAAATAGCTTGTCTTTTAGGAGAATTCTTTCTACTGATCCACACTTCTTTGATACTTACAAAAGGAAAAATGTGTTACACCTGGATTTTTGCTTATAAATATGCTTACATGTATGTAATGTTATATATACACATACACAATTTAATTTGTTTTAATTGTACAGCAAGGGAACTTTTTTTTTCTGTGTTATACAGCTCACTGGTGGATTTGTTTTTCTGGTTATTTCCGCAATGTTGTGATTGGCAGGGGCCATTTTGTGCTGAGTGGACTTAATGATTTTCTTATTTGGGGTCAGTGTCTCTGTCACTTCTGAAGGGAGCTTCCAGGGCCTAGAACTGGATAGCGATGAAGAGGGGTACTCAGTTTTTAAGGCAGCTTCTTGGTCATAATCTTTCTGATCAAAAATGTTCTGACCATTGTAGAGCTATAATAGTTTCCTCAAACCCTTGGCCCACTTACTTACGCTAGTGCCTATTTCACTGTTCTCCATCTGTCACATCTTGTTTCACTGAAGGAGGAAATGCTGTTGGGCAGAGCCTGGAACTGAGACAGGAGACCCACATAACCAAGGAAATAGCTCTGAGGGGTTTCCTGCCTCTGGGAGAAACTCTAGACCAGTGGGGATGAAGAGTAACAGGCTAGCACTGGCCGAAGGACAGAGCATGGGAACAAATGTGGGCAGACCAAAAGTCCCAGACAGGAAGACAGGCAAGTACCCACCAGGTTACCTCTTTGGCTGGACTACCTGGCCTTGGTCCTGTGACCTCTCTGGCTGGATCCTTCTTCCCTTTCCTTGTCCCTTCTGCTCCACCATGGCCCCTCCTCTTGCGTGGCTGTGTTAATCATGTTCTGCCTTGGGGCCTTTGCATTTGCTGCCCTTTAGCATAAAGTTCCTCCAGAAACCCACGTGGTTCATTCCCTCACTTCCTTCACAGCTTCAATGACAAGTCACTTTCATGGTCAGTGGCCTTCTTCGTACATGATATAAATTTCTATTCTTATCCTCCCCACTGAATTAATATTATATGTCCTTTCCCTATTAATATTTCCTTAGTGATTTCGTTTGTGGTATTGTAACAGGGTCATCCCTAAAAAAGGGAAAAGTTCCAGAATCCTGATTCCGCCCTAAGTAAGTAAAGCTAAGCAAAAAAAAAAAAAAAAAAAAATCTGCAGAGAGGAGGACAGAAAAAAAAAAAGAAGGAAGCAGGATAGAAAACAGCAAGGAGACCTAGAAGAGGCATGTGGAGCAGAGGGACATGTAAAAAAACTGCGCTTGCTTTTTAGTCTTAAACTAATTAAAACAAATGTAAGTGAGAGACCCGTTAACAATTGCAACTTTCATCTTAATTTTAATTTTACTCTTTTTCCTCCCAAATTTATCTCTTTTTAACCCTTTTCTATAAATCTCTACTAAAAATGCGTGGCAAGCTTCTGAGCCTTGC
Source organism: Galemys pyrenaicus (assembly GCA_019455555.1). NCBI lineage: Eukaryota > Metazoa > Chordata > Mammalia > Eulipotyphla > Talpidae > Galemys > Galemys pyrenaicus. The sequence goes on from JAGFMF010011621.1 coordinate 44,714, forward strand.
TTTTAAGCCAGTCCTATTTAATTAAACTTTTACCCTCAAGGAGATGGGTAACTTTAAATACTTAATAACTATGTTCTTTATCCTTTCTGTATTATACCCTAATTATATTAAAATTCCTTTCCATTAAAAGTTGTATATATTTATCTTAATACAACAAATAGCAAAACCCATTCAGAGAGGGCAAGTTTAAAAGTTCTTAGGTGCTGCTCTCTGTACCCTGTAACAGTATCTCTTCTTCTAGAATGTAAGGTTCATGAAGGAAGGGTCCTCTCTGAGTGGATTTTATTCACTGTTGATTAGCTAATACTTAGAATGGAGCTTGCTACTTGCAAAGAGACTAATAAATGCACAAAATGATAATGCAGAATCTTGCCAAGTGTTCCCTGTCCCAGAAGTAACTATGTGTTTACCAGAATTTCAAGGTTTGAAGTGGAAACGAACTCCCTCCACATCAGCACTAATCACTACAACAGCCAGAGTCCCTTGACTGTTTTCTTACTGGTATGTGCAATTAATATATATGCTGTCCACGTTTTTATGCTTTTTAGAAATGTGTGTCTTGAAGACAGTATGATTTTTTTTTCCCTAGGTAATGTTTTGACCACGTCCCACAGAGTTATTTCGTGTTTTCACAGTTGTGCATTTCTAAGTCATTTGGAAATTTAGTTGTGACTTCCCTTTCAAGAAACTATTAAGAAGCCTGGGCTTGTTGCAAGGGGATCATTTCCTGTTTTTGCTAGCCTTTCATTATTCATTTCTAATGTCATTGCATTATGGAAAGAAATAGGACTCGTAGCATATTTGCTCTTTAAAATTCATAGAGATTTTCTTTGTGACCAGATATTTCTGGTCACAGAAATGTCAAAATACCTGAAGGTAAGAGGGGGGAGCTTTGAAGTATTTTCTTAACGTTAGGGTCAGTTCTGTATGTCCCCCACCCCTGCCCATGTCTCAGCTGCTGCCTCCAGACAATGTGTTCCAGACTGAACCCCGGAATTAAGACTCAGGTCACCACAAGACTTCTGCTCTGGAGCAAGGCGGGGATGCCCACGGTGTCCCAACCTGATTCACCTCCTTTCTAGGCATTTGTTTCAACACTGCCTTAAAAGTCAAACCGTCTTCGCCTTAGGAGGGTCTGACTCACAATTTTTCTTTTACTTATTGTTATTGAAGGACCATTATTTTACCTCCTTGCTAGTGTTTTGTCACAATGTTGTGAAAGCAACAATCATTCAGTAAAAACCTTGCTTAAATTTGGATTTGGTTACTTCTTGGGTTGGTATCATACATGCATGATGCTCGCTCCGAGGTTGGTCTGCAGCTGGGAGCCACTGTCCCAGTCAGTCTCAAAGGCAAACATCTGAAACCCCACCGACTGCTTCTCACTTCCAGTATGGTGCTCGATAGAACGCCTGCTAGGACGCGCATGCGCTGACTGTGCACAACGGAGGCAAGTAGAGCGGTTCTGCGCATGTTTGAGGGAGGCTAGAATAGGCGAGGATGTCTAGGGAAGGGATGTAAGGGAAGTTGTAGTAAATGTATTTTGAACTCATGGTATTTTCAGCCTATCATGTGCTTAGGGTGACATAACTCCGAGGCGAAGAAGTCGAAGTGATGGTGCCCCTCGCGGAGTCGGCTGTCCCGAACGTGCAGGGGATCGGCATTCTGACTGACTGCTCATAGGAACGAAGCAGGATTAAGCAAGCACGAGAAGAAGCAGAGGGCAATTTTGGGGTGGAGAGTACTTTAACGAAAGCAAGCACCTGAGGAGGAATTTTTGGAACTAATGGGCGGTGCGAGTATCTTCGAACCCTGCACAGAAAGAGCAACACAGGAAGGGAGGAGAAAGGTGCGCTAGTGCGAAGGCAGGCAGAGTTTTAAGTGTGTCTGGGACTGGCCCTACTCTGTCCTTTTACCCATCAAGATAAAGCCCGATGCTAATCACATTTCCTAGAATGTAACCACAATCTATTTTCCTATAACTAAACAGAGGTGATAATTTAGACAAAATTAAGGTCTCTGGCCAGTGGCTGGCAGCGCACATGGTATGAGTACTTTTTTCTGGTAATTAGTTTTGTGAGTTTTAGCCACACTTACAAGAAGGTAGAGAGAGAGGAGGTGCCGTAAAACATAAGGGTGGGGCGTGGGGAGGCCAGGGGCAAATCTTGGTACTCATATTTGTCCTGTTCTCCCCTGCCCCAGTCATTATTGCAATCTACCCACACGGAAGCCTGAAACTCTTTTAACTTTCCTTTTCAATTTTTTTGTTCATATTTTGTTTTAGGTCATTTTCTAAAATTGGATAACCTGTACACAAATTTATTTACTTGTCACTTTCCCATTAGAAGGTTGACTTCATTTTTGTTTCCATTACCCGTGCACAGTGGTTTGTCCAAAATTATCTTCACCCAAATCCCACACGGAAGAGCTCACCACACTTTAATAAGATGGCCCTTTACTTTGAGGAGTTTATAATGGGACAAATAACTCTCCTAATCTTTGAAGTAACACCCACTTGTGCCAGCAGACACACACAGAGGGGAGATTAACTTACATGTGAGTCCACAGCATGTCATTTTACATGGCCATAAGTGAATCCATGACTCTTTCTTTAAAAATCCAATGCTGACGTTGTTATGCAGTGTTTTATTAGATGATAAAGCACTCCCTTTCTCCATATATATTCCACAAAGTGCTGAGTTGTCAAAGGGCTCCATAAACAATGCAGACCTCTTGGCAATCAATAACAAAAGACACCTAAGTACAGAGAATTCAATGATTCCCTTTTATGGAGATCATAGGACACATACTCAGCACGATTTGCTGACCTTGCCATCAAAAAATACTGTCTGCGCAAACTCCAGCCTGCATCCTTTCACACAAGAAACTGGAGAGAAGGGGCTTTTAAGGGGAGACACTGAACACTGGTTAAAACTCTGACTTCACTTTAGAACTAGTCCACTGAGAAAAATTTGGAAGTATTTGCTTCTCTTCCATTCTGAGCATATCCTTCCAGCAAAGGCATGCTGAGCCAGGAATATGAGCTCTTTCGAGAAACCAGCTTAGGGTAAGCCAAGGGAACTGCTAAGCGAGAGCCCAGTGTCATCCCAGTTTCATCATCATTCATGATAGGCCATGAATCATCACTCATGTGTCTCATTTGTACCCTGGCAAATTATGCCACTCAGGAAGATTCACATCCATCTGTCCCAGGGAATTTGGTTTGTGAAATTGAGTTAGACTGACAGGCGACTTGGTAAATCCAAAGAAAGGAACGAGGCAGTTCCTTTCTACTCGACGAATCTGCTTGAGTCAACCAGATGTTTGGGACCTGGTCTGGAAGTGTTAGCAAACTCCATATTGAGTTTCAGCGCTCATTTCTCAATAGTCCAACCGAGTCTGCGCTCTTATTTCTTTTACCACCTAACTATGGGGAGTGCCCGCTTTAGGATATTCTTCAGTCATCAGCTGATCCTCTGGAAGGTGCAACTGAAGGTAACAAAATGCAGACATTCTATTTCCTGCTCAGGATTTCTTTCCCAGTTACACTCCAGCCATCTGCAAATGTTCCATCTACAAGGGGGAATCCCCCGCTCAAATCAGAGCCTAGACCGGCAAAATTCTCCACCTGACTAAATCTGCTAAAAGAACCAGAGCACTGCCAACAATTGTCATTTTGCATAATACAGCACACCGTGATTAATCTCCATGACATAAACCTGTCTTCTCAAAAGAAAGGTCAGTGAGTGGTACCTTCTAAAGAAAATGCATTATTTCTCTCTATTAGGTGTCATTCTTTTCTGTATAGTTGTGACAGAATCAGGTTCTGGGCATGTTAAAAACTGGGTTCTTGGGTTTCACCCTAAACCCACTAGCCTGATGTTTCTGGGAAATGTTACCTTTTTTTCTGTAAGTTCCCAGATAGTTCTGTCCACATTGTAGTTTGAGAGTCACTTGCAGTCGTTTTTCACTAAGACTCATGTCCACCTTAATGTACTGTGGCAATGTCAGCCTGTACCAAATAGGTGCATCCCTGGGATACCCTGCTGTCATCAGCCACCCCCCAACTCAGCCCAGGGCAGGGCTTTTGGACAGGTCAAAACTGGGTCAGGGAAGAACAAAGGGCCGAGAGCATACATCTGCGCTCAAGTTCAAGTTCGATGCCTTCATTTCTGACTCTACAGTAGAATTTCATGTTGTTTTCCAAAAAATGGGGAGTTAAAAATAGTAAAGGAATTTTACTTCCAGATTTTGAGAGGATTAAATGAAAGCACAGAATCCTATATAGAACCATGCTCAGTTAATATCTGAATTAACTCAGTGAATGTTAATTCCCTTCCCAAGTTTGCATTTGTAAAATTACCACAAGGGTGATCCCTGCTCTTTCAGTAACAACCCCAGTGGAGCACAGAGCCCTGAATTCCTCCTCCTGCCTTGAAAGAGGGGACAAACAGGCCGTCCAAGAGAGGTCAGCCAAGCAACTGAGCCTAAAGTCTTCACATCGAGTCTTCCAGACCTGTTGATATGTCACCTTATGTGACATATGGAAGGATTTTGGAGCTGTGATTGAGTTTAGGACTTGGAGATGGTGAGGTTGTCCCAGGTCCCCCAAGGGCCCTAAAAGGATGGATGAACGTCTTTGTAAGAGAGAAGCAGAGTGGGGTTAGACTACAGAAGGAAAAGACGTGATGACAGAAGTGGGGGAAGGGCCTGTGGAACCAGGGAGGAGTCGTGATCCCAGAAGTAGCTCCGGGAACTGGACAAAGCGAGAAGACACAGCCTCCCCTAGACAAGGCGAGGAGACACATCCTTCCCCGCCGATGCCTTGCAGTTGTCCCCAGAAGAGGCATTTCACAGGCTGACCACAAGAACTGTAAAGGAAATGCATCTGTATTGTTTGAAGCCACCAGCTTTATGAGGCTTTCTTCCAACAGCCATAGGGAACTGATTCAGTTGGGCTTAAAAATGAAACTATTTCTAAAAAAAGGAAAGACCTTAGTAATTGAAAGAGGACCCCTGAACTTGAAACTCTAACAAGTAGTTTGGACTCCTGCATATACCTCCACCGGCACTGATGGGACACCCACGGAGTGCCTGGCCCGGGGCTGTTAAAGTCAGCCTGATATGGCCTCGAGCTGTGTGTTGCCCCAGTGCCTTTGCACCAGCTGAAAGAAGCATCCCTGGCAAACGTGCTAAATCTCTCTTCAAACTCTGGGTCCAGCATAGAGCCAGGCTGCCAAGGTCACCCCAGGACGAGCGGCGGTATTTCCAGAATGGACTTTCTGTGATGCCTTCAGCCTGTGAGTTCCTCAGTTGATGCCAGTGAGTCTCTGCTCATTCAGAAATGCCCTGGGATTCAGAAGGGAAGGTTTGGGGTTTCTTCCCTTTCCAATCTTGACATTTTTTTTTTCTGCTGACTGGCTCAAACATATCTGTTTCCCTTTTATCCCGTTTTTACTCATCCTTGCTCTGTCTGCCAGAATCACACTGCCAACCTATTGTAAAGGTTGGTTCCATAGTTAAAACAAAGCTGATTCAATAAGTTTAATGCACAGCAGCCCTTGGGCTAAGAATAGGATGACTGGATAATTTATCATCCACACCAGGCATTTCTGCATTAAAAGCAGCACTGCTGACCTGAGACTCCATATCTGCTGGACTGGGGAAGCTCCATCCAGAAAGTGGAAGCAGAGGCCACGCAGGGGAGGGTCCCCTTTCATGCTCCCGTCTTCCCTTGTCCCCACAGCATTATAAACCAATGGCTGACGTGGGCTTCCAGGAGGCCCTGAGCAGGGCCTCTTGAGGGTGGAAGCAGCAGGACACCAGCCTCTCCATGCCCCTTTCTCAACGAACTCCACCTGCACTGGAGCCAGTCACTTTTCCTGTAGGGGCACTTGACTCAGTGGGCCAGCCCCCTACCCTCCCTCCTTGGCCCTGGTCCATGCTGGGCTTCCCACAGGAGTCAGTGACTCTGGTCAGCAGCTGGTCTTTTGCCACATACTGTCCCAGGTCCCCTGGTTCTCCAGTGAATTCCTATTTCCTAAGTGAGCCTCAGGCCATTTGTACCATGGCCAGGAATCTCAGACCTTGGATCCCATCACAGACCAAGCCTTTTTAAACATACACCACGTCCACTTACCTAGTCTTTAATATTTTTTGGAGGCCCTTCCCATTCTCCTTTCCCCTGGAGTAAGCAGATAAAAAATGATGCCCAGTTAAATTTGAATTTCAGATGAATGACTTTTTTGGCTAAGTATTATATATGCCTTGTAATGCTTATTCCATTCAGTATTTTTATTTTCTAAATCTACTAGCTCTACCTTCCCCCACACCCTTCCTCCCAGGTTCAATAAGGTGGGTGATTTGGGTAAAGAAAGGTCCATTGCATGGTGAAAAATAGAATTGAACTTCTAGGGGAGAACTTAATATAGTAACACACATTTATTGATGTATAGTGATGCATACCTCAAATTTATTTAATGGTAAAATGCAGTGTTACTTCAATTAAAATGTAAATAAGTCTCACGCCATGAATTCTGGGAAGGCAGGGACTTCCACAAAGCTAGAAGTCGTATACATGTTTAAATCACACATATTCAGATCCTCTCTGTCTTAGGTTCCCGGGAGGGGTGGAGATTGGATGGTGCTTTTTGAAGTTTCCCAACTCCATCTTCAACCCCAGACCAGAGGACACATAGCGACTTGAGCTCTGGGGTCAAAGGTTCCGGATGATTCGCAAAAGCTCCCTGCCTTTAAATATCTTTTGAGTGCCATTTTGCTAAAATAAATCTTATTTATTTGTTTTTGTTTCCTCATGCTAATGGGTGAAGTTGACAACTTGTGTGAAGTTCAGTGAACATACTCGTCATGGAACATCCATTATAATACCATTTTTTTTGTTCCTTTTCAGAAAAATGTTCTTTGAAAATAGATACACAGACATTGAAAACTAATGGAGTGTGTTAGGGACAAACAGCAGGAGGTCAGAAAGGAATTTGTTTTTTTATAAAGATTGTATTTATTTATGCATATGAGAGCTGGGGTACAGGGCAGAGGCTCAGGGAGTGAGAGGATTCACCAGAGATATTATGGGGAGCAGAACAGGCAGATCGACTGAAATACACTGCTGAGGGAAGCAGCAGGCGAGGCAGGAGAGGTCTGCTGCGCCATGTGGGTCCCCTCCTTGGCCGGGGATAGAATTTACACTGAAGTGGCTGTGGAAGCCCCACAGTGCAGCACTCAATCCTTTGTGCCACCAGAGAGGCCCTGGAAAGGAACATTTAAAGGCCTGGGTGTTTCTCATTAATAACTAGTAGAATCAGAATAATGAATGACGAGAACAAGATCCCCATCTTCATCCGACCTGACACACCAACTTTTTAAAAAGCCCTTTAAGCATGTATTTTTTTTTATATGAAGATTTCCTGATATTTTCCAGACACCACAAATATGTAAGAGTGTTTTGAACTCAAAAGTTAAAATCCTGAGTGTTGCTGAGTCCTGGGGTCTAATACTCGTTATAGCATCTCGAGGTTGGTAGCCAGTGAAGCTGTTTTCTATGTATCTCTGAAGGTCTCAGATGAGCCTGTGCGGGCTGTTTGAACATAGTGTAGCTGGAAGTGTCCTCCGGCTGCAGAACCCCACCCGGGAAGGGGCCCACAGCCAACCAGTCGGACGTACTTCTGTGGTCAGAGAGGACACACCACGTGCATGATCTTGGTGAGAGGTAGTCAGAAAGGACTCATTACAGGGCTTCAAATTGAAGAGGGATTTGGGAAGAGGTTCAAGGCATCAGGGGTTGCTTTGGCTGCTCTCTGGAAGAAGGCAATGCTATGCTTGGGTATCTTAATAAATCCCCTGGGTGCAGGGAGACTAACGGGAAACGGGAGTCTTTTCATGTAGAGAAGCTGTACTCTCTCTTTAGCTGGAAGAGGGTTTTTTTAGCACAGTTTTGTGACTTGGACACTGTTCCCTTTTTCGTCTGTGTTCAGACATGGTGCAGAGCGTCCTCGTTCTTGTCCCAATCCATCACTGTCACCACAGGGCCTGGCCTGATGTTACTGTTCTGGTCGGTTTTCTAGATTCCTCAGGAGATCCCCAAGGTCTGGCTGTGAGCCCCATGCCAGCTCTGGCAGGTCAGGGGCTGCTTTTTAATATCTCATAGCAAAGCAATAGTAGCCAGTAGGAACCACAAGGAAATTAACACTGTTCCTGTGTATGGGGAGATTCTTATCGAATAATGTTTCATTGTCATTTCTCTGGAAACGCTGGTGTATTATTAACTAGACACAGCAAATCATGGGGTTCATAAAGAGAAGGGAAGGAATGGTCTTTGGGCTCAGGACCGTGCATCCTGCACTATGATTGTGCTGCAACCAAGCCAAAGCCCAGGTGACTCCAGGAGGCTGCACATGTCCTCATTAATCCAGACCCTACACCTCTTTGAACAAATACGTCGCCTCATTGGCCTGCACCCCTGCCTACAGCCCCACGAGTATCCAGGACTGTCATACTTCCTGGACTTCCAGGATGTCTTCCCGCCTTCCCCTGACAGTGCAACCTCCCATCTCAAGGTTGATCTATGATGAAGACATAAGATGCCCCCAATCCACTGCTGTCCTGGAAGATGGGCACAGCTGCTTCTGGGGGACACGGCTGACCCAGTTCCCTCTACTGCACCATCCCTGCCACATGCTTGTGTCTCATTCATGTGCATGTCCTTTGACTAGCTTACCCTCTTCACCAGCATGATGGAGGCAGTTCCAGCCTTTCACCCAAGCACGTCCTGAGCTTACTGCAGGGATTTGACAGATACTCTGGCTGTGACGTGTCCCTGCTGCCCCCACATGCCATGACCCCTCCCTACGGACTCCAGGTTCTTCTAGACCCACAAGCAAAGCCTCTGGCTTTGTTTTTGACTCTTGCTTTTTAGAGTTTGGCGCTGGAAAATATCACTGGCAGGAGGAAAGTGACATGTCTCAGGAAACTTTGCTTTTTCTCACCAGAGAGCATCTTGCAGGATGTCATTGCCAGTGGTGGCAGGAGCAGTCTGTTAAACTTGAAAAGGAAACTTGTGGCAGAACAGGGAAGGCTGCTTGTCAGAGCCTCAGAAACAAGGATAGAGTGTCCCTGTGCGTGGGGACGGGGAGGTTTGATCCTGCTGAAAATAAACAGAGCTGACACTTTCTGAGCGTCCCAGGCTGCAGCCAGAAGCTGTCTCGGCAGGTGATGCTACTCCTCATTTGTTGTTCCAGCTGGAGAAACTGAGGTTGGGTTCGGATGAGCACATGCCAGCAGTCAGTCCGGTGAGGGACAGGGCTGGGTTGCGGGTGAGGCCCTGGGACCTGCACTGCTGGTCAGCACTGGTGGAAACCACAGTGGACTTGAGATCTCAGAGCCTCAGGCTAGTGGCCTTGACCAACGCCCTCCCAGGTTCAGGCTCCGTGCGGTGCCTTAACAGGGCCTCAAAGCACAGCTCGGGGACTGTCACTGCCTGGCTTCCAGGAACTCATGCTCAGCCAGCCCGTTGTGCCCAGGCCCCAGCTAAGGCAGTTCTAGGGACTCCACCAATGTCCCCCAAATCATGGTATTGAAGAGCTACTTTCCAAAGAACAAAATCATTTGAGCTAAAAATTTCATTCACAACTCGTAGACACAGCACTCACCATGGGGAAAGGCGATGCTGAAAATGCAAACTGGCTCCTCGCAGCTTATCTTCAGTCCCTCAAGTCCATCAACTGCCACTTGGAGATCTCTGCAGTTTGAAGAAATAGTCCTCCCCACGCCCCTTTGGTGTTTAAAGTTTGGGATCTGATGCCATACAAGAGCTCTAAGCTTCCGTATGTTGGAAATTCTTAATTGAATTAAATAGAGTGAAGTTTTCTCCTTCCACTAAGAATTTTTTTAGAGATGTATATATTTATGCATACAAGCACTGGAGTACAAAACAGAGGTGTAGGGGGTGAGATGATCTACCAGAGACAGAGTGGGGAACAGGACAGGCAGATTAATGAAACACACTGCTGAGGGGAGCAGCGGGTGAGGCAGGAGAGGTCTGCCGCGCCATGTGGGTCGCCTCCCCGGCTGGCGGCAGGAATCGAACTTGTGCTGCAGTAGTTGCGCTGGCTTCATCGTGCGTTGGTTAACCCATCGTGCCACCAGGGAGGCCCCTCCACTAAGAATTTGAGCCATGACTTTCTCAAACACATGCCTGTCCTTCTCTGTATGTCGAAAGCATGAGATGGGCTCGGCCAAGAAGATCCCAGAGGTTGTCTGATGCTGTCACACAGGAATCCAAGGCCAAGGATGACAGAGCACGGGGAACATGCTCAAGTGCGGCTAGGATTAGAGCAGAGTGTAATTTAATGGGTGGTGAGTTTTGAGCCTGATTATGCTTGAAAAGTCTAATAGCAGTTTATATTGTATAGCAGTTACCAAAGTGCACAGAAGGAAACATAGCACTCATTTAAACTCTAAAGTATTTATTTCTATTCTTCTATTAAAATAGTAATTCAAAGTAACATGTCTTGAAAAGAGCTATGCAGTTAGCATTAATAAAAGACATAAAGCAAGAAATGGCCAATGCTTGGTTATTTTCATTTACCACAAAGAGAAAAATGGACAAATGTAGGTAGAGAAACATTAAGCTCCATAACGACAGAAGATCCTCCAACATAGAGGTCAACAGTGTAAGAACATCAGCCAAGATACTCAAATTACTGAGAATATAATTTGCCACTAACCTTGGTATTAAAGTGTAACTCCACTGTTAATCATTTTTCTGCAGGTAGGTGAAGGGTCTTAAAAGATATTATGAGTACAGGAAAGCAGCACGTCAGATGTCCTTGCTCAAAGCAGCAGAAATACTAAATCGCAGCAAAATAAATGAAGTGGCAGGCCACATACCATTCTCTTCAAATTGCTGTGGCCAAGCAAACAGTGGGGTGCAACCAAGACATCCATCCGCTGCCTCAGGAGACATCCTCACACACATGTCCCACCCAAGTATCTGGCTCCACTCACTCTTCCCTTCCCCACCAATATAGAGTGAGTCTGATTCAGAAGTTCCAGCCTGCGGTGGAACATTCTAGAAATCTATCCTGGAGTGGACACTATAGTGCAGAATTCCCTATTCACTCATGAAGGATCTCAGGAGAAGCAGGAAACATACTGGGAATTTTCATGTTGTCTAACCCAGATGGGCAAATGGAAAATAAAATGATTTTAACCACCTTCCTACAAGGCAAAACCAGAGCAAAAGGCAATATTCTCATATCGAATCTTGAATTAGCATTCAAAGCCACAAATCTCTTCTTTTTGTCTGGACTGGCAGTGGGTTTAAGGATAGGGTTTGGGAAATCTTGCTAAGCAGGCAAGGCTAAAATAAGTGAATAACCAGTGGATGGAAGTTCCTCATAGTTCACTGAATTAAAGAAATAAATGGAAACACAGATCTCCTCCCAGGGAAAGACCTCAAATGTTAGGGGCATTGAACAGAACAACAATAGCAGTGGAAAGGTAAAAACAGAAAATCCAGATCCTTCATCCTCTCAGACCTTCAGAGCAAAAGGACAGAAAGAAGAGGGAGGACTGAGACTTCCTGCCAAGTTTGAAGAGGAGAATAACTAAAGAATTTAGGAAGAGCTTCTTTCAGAGGAAATAGCAAAATAGAGGCAATGGCAAAAACCTATCATGTGCATTTTACCAGAAAGCTTTAATAGTTTGAGGATACATGGTACTCTTTTATAACAAGAAAATACATGTTTTTATGTAAGTTAAATGGTAAAATAATTAAAAGACCCCATAATGTCGAGTATGATAGATGTGCCACCTGAACTGCTATTACTTAGCATTGTCAGACTGTTCTCACATGCAATTGGCTTAGAGCAATAAAAATGGGAAATATTGGGAGGGAGGTGACAAAAGAAAATCTTCGATGTAATTAGAAATCCCATTTATAGTGGTTGGTTATGACACTGACATACGAAATCAACTACCTACCTATATAGGCAAAAATAAAATAAAATAAATCAATCCAGTGAAAAAAGGTAACCAAGTGATAAAAATATCTAAAAATAAACACCAAGAAATTCATAGGACCTGCCTGAACAAAAGCTAGAGGAGACATAGACATGACATAGAATTTTATTTGAATGTAAGACTAGATTATAGGGTTCTTGCATAACAAGATTCAATCTAAAAATTCATCATGACCTCAATTTAAAAAAAGATGCATGTGTGTATGTGGGGTGGGTAGGAAAGGGGGAGAGTTGAGGGGAAGGCTGACTGAAAAGTACTTACATCAATATGGGTATTTGATAGTAATATGAAAAAGTCTCAGAAATCAACAAAACAGAAAGAGACCCACACTTAGCTTGCAATAAGATAGCATTCTGAACAAGTGAAGAAAGATTATAATTGCATTACAGGAATGTGTTGCTATATATTTTGTTGACACAACTAATTAACCATTTGGAGGGAAAAGTGCATCTTTACCATCATTTCCTGTAATAAATAAATTCCAGAGAGTCAGTAAATGTATAGGCAAACAAATAAAACTGTTAGGGTTTAGAAGAAAATATGAGTACGTTTATTTATAATCTCAGAATGGGGAAAGCCTTCTAAAACAGGAAACAAATCTCAGGAATATAAGGGTAAATTGATAACATAAAAACTTAAACTTGCCATAAGCTAATAAATAACATCAAAAGACAAATAATCAAGAAATTAACATATTTCAAGGTATAAGACAGAAAGTTTCCAAAGTACACAGGCAAATTAATAAAAAGTCAGATAACTCAATTGAAAATTCTACGAAGAAAAGAAAATGGAAATTGCCACAAAAATTTGAAAATATTTTCAACTTCACTCATAATAAAATGAAAATGACATTGCAATATCATTTTTTACCAGATTGGAAAAAGTCACTTTGACAATATCCAATGCTAAGAAAGCTGAGAAATTGGCCCTTTGTTAAGTGTCTTCATTGATTCGTTTTTAGAGGGTATTCTGGCAATAGCTATCAAAATCTTAAATGCATATAATCTTAAATCCAGCCATTCCATTTCCACGTTGGAATGTATGCCAAGGTATAGTCATCAAAGATGCTAAGGTATAAGAACAAGAACGCTAATTATAGATCTGTGTATAAAAATAAAAAACCAGAAATACTATATATGCTCACTAATAAAAGACTAATCAAAGAAATTATAGTTCACTGAGATAATGGATAACTAAGAAGCTGTTAAGAAAAATGAGGTAGCTCTTTACATGTTATGGAAATATCTCTAAGATAAAACATGTGACAAAAGCAAAGTGCAGAGCGTTGTGCATAGCATGAGTGGGAGAAAAGCACTTTCTCTCCGCGCCCTTCCCTCCTGCTTCCACTCCCTTCCTTTCTTCCTTTCTGCAAGGGCTCACCCTCCTCCCTCCAGAAGCTCATCTCTGGCCCCCTGTAAGGAGAGCACACAAGGAGCTTAGGGGCCTTATTCTAGCCATTCACACTCTTCTAACTACATGTATGTGTATTCCTTACAATAATTTAAACAACAAATTGGTAACTTGGGTGGTCAAAATATGAACTACTTTGCTTTATTAGTTTTTTCTTTTTATAAAACACAGAACTAAAAAGTTTTTTTAAGCAAAAGTGTGGAAGGAGCACATTTTGGATAGCAGTTAGAAGTGAAGTATTCTTTTTATATCAAAAACATTTCTTCTTATTTTAAAAGAGACTTTAATAAATAATAAAAGGACACTGCTCATCCTTCATCCTTCCCAGGTAGAATGGATGGACTCTGAGGATGCCCTGGCTCTGAAGGCGTGATGCTGGGGTGCCCTGATTTATTAACCTGCTTACTGTTGACAAGGGGTCCTCTCTAAAGTCATGCACACAGCGAGTGCAAATCTCCATCTTCCTCCGTGCTAAGGAATGTCTGTGCATTACCCAGGAAGGAGTGAAATGACAGTTGCAGAATTATGTGCAGTTTCTTTTGCGCTGAGAATCAATCTTCCCTCATGATAGACCCATCTCAGAGATTAGAAGCAAATTAACAACCCCAGGAGCTCACACACCGACACAGTTGTGAGCTTTGAGCAGTTACTGGGTGAAACAATAGAAGAGGAGACATTTTTCTTACCCTCTGAGCCCATTCAAAATTAAGAAAAATAGGAAGAGACCAAGTGAGTATTGTCAGTGATATAATCTAAGTAGAGAAGAATGTCACCAGTTAGGTTTAAAATATTTTCCCTTGCTGTCAAAACACACATCTCCAATGAATCCACACATCCTGCCAGTTTTCTGAGCTGAAGCTAGAACAGCTGAGCCATGGAGAGACAGGCGCCCATGAGCCATAAACCAGAGTTATCTGCTACACAGCCATTGTTAGCAGTCCCTCCTGCCAGTCCCTCCTCCTCCCCTCTACTGGCCTGTTAGGGAAGACAAAGTCACATCACCCCCTCCTGGTTCCTGCTAAACAGGAAGCCAGAAAACATCTCACCCTCTACCCCTGGCCCTGCCACGTGGACAAAAAACACGTATACTTTTGACTTTATGTGCATTTGTACAGATGCACGCATTTCTAAGACTAATCAACTCCAATAAATGTAAAACATCAAATGGATTACTTAAAAAACACATAGATTGTTTAATTTAGCCCTAATTATTATATTGGGCTGATAATTCTAGTAGAACTCTATTTTTCTTCTGGGTTTGCAAAATAGAAAAGACTCACCTACCTCTCCAGTGCCTGGGGCAATGCAGGAAGCTTGGGAACCACTGGGATCTGCCTGCAGAAATCCCCTGACCGGACTGGTCTGGTCTGGGTTCATAATGAATCCAGGCCTGTTCTGATTCCCCTGACAGAGCAGATCTGCAGAAATGGGGTTGGCAAAAGCATAGTTCACAAGACCAACGATGTCTCTGCTTCGTTGTTTGATTGTTTTAATATAGAAACAATAAACTTTCTACCAACTGTCTTTGGTAGAGAAAAGAATCTAAACTCTGAATCTCTGAGAAGCCATCCAAGAAACAGAAAAAATGTAGGTTTTACATTTTAGCTTAGTTTGTTTTCCCCTTTCAACAGTCCCTTATTGGAATAGATTGTGCCAGTTTGGTTTACTATTAGTAGTTTCCATCTAGGTTTGTAGGAGTCAAAAGTTTATGCTGAATCCCACAGAGGCCTCCATGCCAGTGACATGCAGGCATGCAAACCCACCTACAGTCCTGAGCTACCTGCACCTCTCTGAAGGGCTCACCAGGAAGTCGGGAATGGGCAAGTGACCTCCCAGGGGCTCTGCTGACCTTGAGGATGCTGCAAGGACATCAAACAGCCTGTCTGAAAGGATTTGATAAAAACGTGCTGAGATGTTACTACGGAAAGTAACCAGGAAACAGACGTGACTAACGATGGTAAGGGTACACAGGCATCCACACAATGAATGTGGGATTAGCACCCCAGATTCTTACAGAAACAACATTTGCCTATCTGTGCATTTTCTACACGCAGGGGACCAAGACACATTAAGCAAAGTCTTTGGACACAGCCTCCACGAAGTTGGGCGCCGACATCAAGATGCCGATGGTGCAGATGATGGTGAAGACCGAGAAGGCCATGAGACACAGGCGGTCCACCACGCAGGCCGCGAACTTCCACTCGCTGCAGACGGCCTCGCTTTCGTCCTGGCAGCGGAAGCGGTTGGCAATGTAGCGGACCTCCTCGAGGATCTTGGCCAGCTCCGGGTCCCCGTCCGAGGGCTGCCCGCCGTGCAGGAGGTGCTCGTCGTGCGTGGGCGAGCAAGCCAGACGGCCACACACGACCCCTGAGTCTGGAGTGGGCGCGCAGTGCATGCCGTCCAGTCCCCGGAAGCCGATGTAGAGCAGGTTGCCGTTGGTGGCCGGGGGTCCCGCCACCGTGCTCATCTCCACGCTGGCGAGGCTGCAGCGTCGCTGCTTGTGCTGGCAGGCGGGGCGCACCTTGTCCTCCCCCGGCCGCTTCATGCGCAGGAACCACGCACACCAGTTCAGAAGAATGACTCTGGTCTGGGAGACAACAGCGTTAGGAGCGGTCATCACTGAGCAGGGGATTAAAGTGACCCCTAACTACTTGCTCTACTCTGTGGCTCCTGCGGGGGGCCACAGGTGAGTTTACACAGGATACAGTGCCAGCACATTACAAGGCAGATTCACACACGCGGAGGGGCAGGGTGGGGGTGGGGGGCGGGAGCAAGTCAGTGCAGAAAATCGGGAAGGAGCAGCTTTCTCCGCAGCCGGCTCAGGCCGATCTCACAAAAGGGAGACTGCAGAGAAGGCTGTCTTGCAAAGGGAACCTGAGCTGTGTGCCCAGGGCTAGTCACTTCCCCTCTCTGATCCTTCCTCATCTGTAACCACAGGTGAGTTTTTCCTCTGAATTACCCAGAGGTCCACAGCAAACTCACAAGGCGCTCTGGAAGTCTTAACATTTTCAACTGTAATGCGGTGAGTTCAACTGTGCAGTGCTAGCCCCTAGGGTAAGCCATGCAGATAGTAACATTAGAACATTGCTGCATCTCTTGCAATGGCAGACTGTGGCAAAGCAGGACATTGAGATCGTCCTGATTAGAATCAGAGAAAGTCCACGTGGGATAGAAAATGAGAGTAGTAGCCTCCAACCTGACCCCGGGCTTTGAGAGCTGGTGCTGAGTTGTTAATGCATCAAGGCTTATTAAGTGGTTCTGATGACTTAATAAACAGAACTGAGGATACTTCTTTTGCCTGAGTGGCTGTGCGAGACAGTTTGAGACACCAACAGAGCTAGGAACCAAAGGAATGAAAGAAGTGCTAACCTAGCTTGTCAGGCTGCAGGAAGACTGAGTGAGACGTTTCAAGGGAAGCACTTGGGCAATCCTGAAGCAGGGGCGGCAGAAGTTCTGCACAGGGCCAGCTAGAAAACAGTTTAGCTTTGCACAAACCCTCTGCTGCAGCTACTCAGCTCTGCCCCAGGTGGAACAGCAAGGTACAAAGTCAGCCATAGACAGCAATGCAAAGAATGGGTGTGATGGTTTCCTAAAAACATTTTAATTATAAGAGCAGTCATGGGCTGGGGTTGGCCACCAGAGCCTTATTTGGCCAGCCTCTGGTCTGAAGTGTGTTATGAATGAATAATGCCCATATGCTTAGAAGAGGCTGGAGAGAAATCACTGAGACTTTTTATAGTCTTTAATGGAAAGAAAAGAGCCCTCTGAAGCTTCTAGCCAGGAGACAAAGGGGCATTCTTCCAAACCTGTTTGGACAAGTGTGTGAAAGTGGGCCTTTTCCCTGAAACTATCCAGACACCGATTTCATTCGAACCCTGGTCTATTGAGGCAAATTCCAGCAGCAACATAGCACATATGATTCCCATCTGTAAGTCTTGGCAGTAAGTTCTGAAGTTCACATCTGTGACACTTTCTTGGTGATCATTTTTGTGGCATCTTATCAAAGACAACTGCAGTAGACAGGTTTGGAGACAGGCAACGAAGAGAATGAGAAAGCATGAGAAGTTTCAGTGCAGCTTGTACCGAACTGTTCCTAGCAGTTGGCACACTTTATATCCTGCCTTCATCCTGCAGACCCCTCTGGAGCTTGTGCTTCCACAGGGTGCCCCGTGCACCCTTAGGCCAGTGTGGCCTTGCACAGTCTCATGAGACACGTCGCTCACTTGTGCTTCTCTAGGAAGTGAGTGACTGCAGGGTAAATTAAAATTATCAGGTTTTTCTGCCCTCCTGCCATTAGCATTAAGGATAGATTCTTGTGGTTCTACACACATGCCTGATGGCGGGCACCTGGAGCAGGGTGTGGGCATGCATAGGTGGGCACACCTAGGCTGAGACACTGGGCATATAAAGGCGGTGTCATGGAAGAACAGCAGCCGAGTGGGCGAAGAAGCAGCAGGAAGCAGCAGCAGCAGCAGAAAAGCAGAGGAACCAGAGGTCACTGGAGAGCTCAGAGAGAGTAAACATTTTCCGGGGGCTTGGCAGCCTGTAGGCCTCCTGGCCCCGGCCGGCCTCCCTGACTGCTGCACACCTAGCCACTTCACTATAAATGATGCAGAAAGAGCAATAAAACTCTGAAAAAGTCAGTGAGGGCTCCAGATCTGCCCAGATCCTAGAGAGCCTGCCCCGTGTCCTTCTGGCACTACAGTAACCTCCCCCCTCACATGCCCATTTTACAGATAGCGGCTCACAGAGGCTAAGACATTGGCTCACATAAGCAAGTCACCTAACATGTTTAGACTTCCACAATCCCATCTTTAAAAGGCTCTACAAGGTTCTCTCCAAAATTCCTGCGGCTTCAGCCCAACCCACACTCAGAAAGCACTAGAAACCTGGACCAGCACTCTCTCCAGGGAGCAGAGTGGCTGTGAGTGTGTCCAAGCCCAGAGGCAGTTGTGCATAGGAAGGGCTGAGCAGTGCTTCTCCTGCCATGTGGGGTCTGGCATCCCCCTGGCCATATCTCAAGTGCCAAACCTACTTTGAATTCCATAGTGTGAATCATTAGCTTTCAAAGTTAAAGTATCTCAAAAGATGAAATTATCCTCTTGGCACTTCTCAAACTGTGCTCATGACCTCTTCTGTTAGGTTATAGTTTTGTTTCTGACTGTGCAAATGTCACATAATGCCACCACACTGACAGTATCTTCTTAGCAACAGATCATAATAAAAGTCCCTTGGAGGTTGCTTATATTTCAAACACACATGGAAAGAAAAAAAAGCGGGCCATCTAAAAAGAAAGCAAGATATAAGCTTCATATTTCATTTGCAGTCAGTGGTTTTAACATGCTCTTGGGCTGAGAGGTGAGTAATTAGCATATGCTCTAAATTAATATTTTTCTGGAACAGTGAAGTGCTACCAGGTCATTTAAAATGGCTTGTGTCTTGACTTAATTCCCTTATCCTAGCATCCCCTTAATGTGATATCCATCAAAACACTTAAATAAGAATGTATGTTTATATTTTTGCATTTACATAAATGAACACTGGATGGAAAAAAAAGGAATTACTTTAAATGATTATCAATCTCAGTGGCAGCAGCAGGATGAAGGCACAGGGAAGAGAGTGGCTTGGTTATTAAGTGCAAGAGGGGTACGTTTCACGGCAAGGAATCCAAGGGGACGCAGTCACTTCACAAAGCCGATTACTTCGAAGCAGTCCTTTCTAAGTTAACTTCCTAAGGGTCCTCTCTGCAGAGACGCACAGGTAAGGAGGTCTCGCCTGGGGGTGACTGGGAGGGGCGGGCCCCTAACTCCCACCGTCAGGGGTGGGGGCGGGAGGGACATACCCACTTGGGCATCTTGCCGCCGTCGGGGTCGTGATGGTGGTACTGCAGCACAATCACCGTCACCACCACGGAGAGGCCCACGATGATCATGGTGCTGGCGAAGTACTGGGCTGCCGAGAGAAGAGACGCGGAGTGAGAACTGGGCCTCTGGCACCCAGGGCCACAGGGGTCCAGGGCTGTGGGTCTCGTGCCCTCTGTCAGGGATGCCGGAGGGCAGAGGAGGGCTGCCTCCAGCTCGCAGACCATCACACAGTCCTAGCGGGCAGTTGCAGCACCAAGACCTGCCGTCCCATCCTGTAGAAGGGCTGGTCCAGCTGACCGCCATTCCCAGGCCTCCCCTCCTCCTTCCATGAGCCTCCACAGTGCCTTGCAGGATGGTAGGGAGGTTGTACTGGAATCACCTGGCCAGAGTGTGTGTGTGTGTGTTAGGGTGGGGGGGGGGCTGGTCACCTCCATCAAAACCACAGGTGTCTTGAGGTGTATAATGTGGTAATGTAACAGGGTGGTCCCCAGGAAAGGGGGAGGTTCCAGAATCCCAGTTCCACCCTAAGCCGGTGGAGCTGAGCAGGGATAAGAAGATGTTGGGGAGAGGAGATGGAAGGACAGAAGGAAGGGAGGAAGAAGGAAGCAGCATGGAGAGCAGCAAGGAGGCATAGGGGAGGCACATGGAGCAGAGGGACATGTGAAGAAAATACACTTGCTTTTTGGTCTTGTTCTGGTTGGAACAGATGTGGGTGAGAGACCTGTGGGGAGGTTAACAATGGCAGCTTTCATCTTGATTTTGATTTTGCTCTTTTCCTCCCGGATTTGTCTGACTCTTTCTGACCCTTTTCTATGGGTCTCTACTAAAAAGTCCTTTAAATGTGTGGCAAGTTTTTGGGCCTTGCTTTAGGCCAATCCTATTTGGCTAAACTTTTACCCTCAAGGAGATGGGTAATTCTGGATGCTTAACTTAGTAACTATATTCTTTGTCCTTTCTGTATTGTACCCTAATTGTATTAAAGTTCCTTTCCATGAAAGGTCTTACATGTTTGTCTTGATGCGGCGGATGGCAGAACCCATTTAGAGAGAGCAGGTTTGGGGGTTCTGGGATGCCGCTTTCCCTGCCCTGTAACAGTAACACCTGGTCATCACTTGGCTATCTTAAACACTTGGGCCTGAGTGTGGACAATGAATCTAGCCCCACCTACTGAGAAACACTGGGGAGTCAGTTGTTCAGCCTGAGGATGAGGTTCTGGGCTGGGGCTTTCAGGCTGAGAACATTAGCTCCCCACTCTAGTGGGCAAGCATCTATATCTGCACCTTGCCCCAGGTAAGAACACTTGGAGCACCTGAAAGAGCTTCTCCCCAATTCCCTGGCAGACTGCCTTCTGTGAATTGGGCCAGCCAAGCAGCCTCTCCAGACTGCAGATTCTTTTCCAGTACAATAGGAATGGAAAGGTCTTCTTTGCAGGGTTGGTGCAGGAATTGACTATAGCGTGGGTGAAGGGTCTAGCAGGAAGCCTGGTGCAGACAGGGTGCCCCTTAACTGGCAACGCTGTCACAAGGCCTGTGTTGGCTGCAGAAGGAGTCAGAACTCTAAGCAGAGCACCCTGGCCTAGGAGCCTAAGTGAATGACCACACAACTGTTCAAGAACACCATCCAGGTAGCAATAAACTTCATGCTCTCCCATGGAGACAAAGAAGCAGCTTTCCAGAAACTCCCAGAAGTAGACATCTGAACTTAAATTAGCATCAGCATGAGGAGGAAGAGTGGAGCAAAATGTGAAAGTATGGGCTAAATGTGAAAGTATGTCCACCTAAAACTTATAGGTTGAAGCCCTAAACTGCAGTACTCATATAAGATAGGGCCAATAGAGAGGCAGTTAAGTTGAAGGAAGTTTTTAGGGTGGGCCTTGATCCAAGTTGACTGGTATCTTTTGTAGGATTGGCTTCCCCCAAAATGCTCCCACAGGTTTTCCCAAGATGCACAGAGCAGGCTTTCTCCAATACATTACCTCAACAGTCACCTCAACAGTGGAGCTACTGTCCCTGGAGGACCTGGAGCCTCAGGGGAAGCTGCTGCCATTATCTTAAATAATGAAGATTACCCTGATTTAGGGACATCTCTAGAAATAACCATTTTTATCTAAGAAGCCTATCTTAACCAAAGGCAGGGTCTTGTCCTGTGAAATCATTTCTTCCTCCTCTCATGAGGTCCCATCTTCTGTCTTCCTCCTTGACACCCCAGGCCCCTACCCCATTCCTTAGTTCAGGACATAAACCTTCACTTTGACCCATTTATTTTAGAATTTACAACCATTTAAACTATCCATAGATATGTAATTAGATCTGGTCTTTTCTCCTACTTCTCTGTCTGACACTAATTTATTTGCTCTACTAACCCAAGAAGAGCCAAGAGGGAAGGGGGATTCCTGCCCTCTGTTCTCACAGTTTATAATAGAGGAAACCAGACACACACAGAGGAAAGACCAGGCGAGGACACACAGAGAATACGGCCAACAGAAAGCCAAAGGAGAGGCCTCAGGTTTATTTAAACCAAAGCTGCCCACACCTTCATCTTGGACTTCTAGCCTCTAGATCCACTGTTATGTGAACGACCCATCTGCGGAATTTTATGAAGGCACAATGACCTATGGAGGAATCCAAGGTCAAAGGACACCCCACCCCCACACCCCCACCCACTCAGTGAGACCCCAGCCACGGGGGTTGGAGGCTGGCTGATAGGCCTCCACCCAGCCTTTCTCATGGGTTCACCCCTCAAGGCAGAGCCTAAGCACTTCCCCCTGAGGTTGCTTTCTGATGGTCTCTGGAGAGCCTTTTGTTGACAAGAAAGAAATGGGGCCAGGCTCAAGGTGAAAGGCAGGTCCTGGCTGACTCTGATACTGAGCCACATACCACACCCAGAGAGGCCTTGAGGAAACAATGGCTAAGAGTTCAAGTATTTGCTCCTTTCTTTTTTGTGTGTGGGGAAACTGACCAAGGCAGCCTTTATTTTTTAAAAAAATGTAAATTAAATCCTTTCATCTTAGCAAAGGATTTGTGCAAAAACAACCCCTGAAGCAAAAGCAATGAATCTCTTAATTGTAAAACCTCTAGCCCCTTGACAAGCTGTAACTTAACATCCAACCATCAGGCAACACTGCCCTCCCTCCACCACCGGTGCGCAGGTGAGCAGTCACCTCCCAGCGGACAAGGACGGCAGCTCTCCCGGACCTGAGGACGGTTCTGTTGGAGAGCCCCGAGCCCTGAAAACCCTGTGAAAAGCGGGCGTCTTACCTATCAGGGGCACTGAGTCGGATGTCGCAGGCATGATCTCAGCCACCAGCAGCATGAAGACAGTAAGAGAAAGTAAAACCGTTATCCCTGAAACATAAACACACAGTAGCTCCTGAGCAGAAGTGACATGAGGCCTGAGTCCCATCAGACCCAGTCTTCGGTTCGCAGACTTGGCGGGGGCGGCAGGAGGGTCTGCAACATTCCTGAAACCAAGTGCATGTTTCTGATCACACGGGCACAGGCATTTACCCTAGAGCTGGAGACGGGTTTAGGAGCCAGAACTACAGAAGTATGGCACGGAAGTCTAACCGACTTCAGCACGAGGGTCTCCAGTTCTCCTTAGCACAAGAGTGTTGACTCCCTCGGCTCATAGGGAAACGCAAACGTGCAGGCCAAGCCCTGGCTCTCAGAAGTGACTTGGCTACTGACGAGCTGTGTGACTTTGGATGAGTCCTTGAACAGGCCTGAGCCCGAGAGTTCAAATACGTGACTTTGCTCATGTTTTCTACAAGTACTCAAGATGCCCTTTACTAACTGTTTCCGATGTTGAGAAAGTCAGTTCACCACCCCATTCAGTTTTCTTACCTTCTTACTGGATGTCCATAAGGAATTTTACTGTGAGGCAATAACCCAGTGCAAGCAGGTACCAGACTAAGTCAACCAAAACCGAATTATTTCCTGCCCACAAGGTGCACTGGTCAGTCTCCTCCAGGGAGAGGGTGGAACAAGAAAGCACAGGCCCCTTGGGCATGGCCAGGTGGCCCCTCCTTGGCATCCCCCTCTCTTGTGGGATCAGAGGTTCCCCATATCTCAGGAGGATGTGACCATCTGCACGAACCTACATCTGCAGCCTGTGTCTGCAGGAGACACTCCAGGCCAGGAGTTCAGTAAGATGAGCCCAGAGCTCTGATGACCCTGAGACTGTTCACAGTACGCCCCAGAGCTGACTTCAAGGCAGGGTCCCCCATTCCATCTCACTCTCACCAGAGATCCAGGCACTTACCGAGGGAGATCTTCTCTCCGGAGTCTGCAGGGAGCAGGAAGACCAGCAGGGCCAGGGCGGAGATGAGCACGCAGGGGATGAGCAGGTTGAGGCCGTAGTAGAGGGTCCTGCGGCGGATGGTCACCGTGAAGGTGACGTCTGGGTAGGGCTCCTTGCAGCACTCGTAGAACTTCTCGCTGCGTTTACCGGGGATTCCTCCAAGGGGGCGGGGTGGGGGTGGGGGAGGGAGTATTTGAATAATTACCCTTCTTGTTTTTTATTAAACTTTTTAATTTTCTTACATCATGGTTCATTTCTGTACATTATTTGTTTTCTCCCCTCAGTCCTCATAAATATCCCATCACCACATCAATGGTTGCAACATATTAACACAGGCATGAAGTCTGCTAAGTGCTAAAAAAAAGTAGGTAACCAGTGTTTGAAGAAATACTTTCTGTTTATTATAATAGTTTGGAGTAGCTTAGTGATAATTGAGAAAATTGGTAGATTTTTGATGGATTGAAATTCTCTGTGTTATACATAAAATGTTTGTGTCACCCCAGAATGCATGGATTAAGTCCTCATGTGCAGTGTGAAGGTACTGGTGGTGGGGCCCTGGGAGGTGCTGAGGTCCTGAGGGAGAAACCTATGAATGAGATTCTCATGCCTTTATTAAAGAGGCTCCAGAGAGTTTCCTAGTTCCTTCTGCCCTGTAAAGATTGGTCAGATGACAGCCCCTTAAGAACCAGGAAGCCAGTCCTTATCAGGCACTGACTCTGCCAGCATGTTAGTCTTGGATTTCCCAACCTCCAGAACAATTAGAAATACATTTCTGTTGTTTGTGAGCCACCAGTAGATTATATAGCACTCTCTTACGGCATCTTGAACTGCCTAGGACACTGTGATTATAGATAATATACTGTGAACGTTACACCATTGTAAATGCAAGTGTTGCTTTCTATTTAAAATGGGCTGCCAGGCCTGGGGCTCCACGGGGCTTACCCACGAGGTCCCACTCTCCGTTTGGGATGTAGCCGCTGATGTCCGCCTCCTGCATCTGGAGATCCAGAGACCACCCTCCATAGGACCAGGACCCGAACTTCAGCTTGCACTGCTGCACGTCGAAGGGGAACCAGCGCACGTCGATGTAGCAGGAGCTCTTGAATATGCCTAAGTGGGCGAGAGTCAGGGGACCCAAACAGAGGCTGAGTAGATGCGCTTTAAATACCCAGCAGTGCCAGCCTCTCCTGGGAATGTAAATCAGTATCGTCATTATGGAAAGAGTATGGAGTTTCCTCCAAAAATCCTGCAACCCCTCTTCTGGGGATCACTCCAATGGAAACATAACCACTGTCTCAAAGACATGTCTGCACCCCCATGTCCACTGCAGCATCACTCACGGTAGCCAAGATATAGAAACAACCTAAGTGTCAATCATTGCATGAATGGATAGAGAAGAAAGTGTGTAAATGATACACAAGCACACACACACACAACGATTATTATTCGGCCATAAAAAAGAAGCAAATCCTGCCATTGAGGCAACGTGCATGGACCTTGAGGGCATTATGCCAAGTAAAATAAGCCAGAAGACAAAGACAGTATGTTCTCACTCATAGGTAGAAGCTTTGGAAAAAGAAAAGCCAAGCTCATGAAAACTGATCGCAGGATGGTGGTGGCTCGGGAGTGAGGGCAGGTAGACTGGGGAGACACAACTTTTTGTTGTAAGCTGAATAAATACTGAGAATCACATTTGCATCCTGGCGACTCTGGCTAGTGACACTGAATCATCTACCTGAAGTTTTCTAAGAGAGTGGATCTTGGATGTTCTCACCCAAATGTACTGCTGGAGAAATACCTCCTCTGCTCACAGCAGGTTTTTCGCACTAGCTGGCCTGTGGAGACAACCTAAATGGAGGGATGACTGGATAAGGAGCAGGCAGACGGTGCACTCAACAGAATACAGCTCCACTATTAAAAAAAAAAAAAAAAAAAGGATGAAATCTTGACTTTTGTGACCACAGGCTGGAACGTGAGGTGATTATACCAAACGAAGTACATCAGGACGTGAAAGACATTTATCGATGGCCTCTCCCCTGTGGAATGTAAATAGCCAAAGCAAAAGAACTAATGAGTTACAGCAGAGCAACTCTCAGCCAGACAGCTCCATCCTGCTCCCACCAGTGCAGACGTGAGCACAGTGCACGTGCCTTGTCCTGACCAGGCTCTGGGCCACATGGGAAGGACACGGGACAGTCCCCCAGGAGTGCAGGACATGGGACAGAGCCCTGGGGCTGCTGCACATGCCTGGCTTGGGGGCCAGCAGCGTCACTCCCTCAACTGAAAATAGCCTCAGCCTCCAAAGCAACCTGCAGTCCACCTTCTTCTACTCGACGACTGCTGGGGCGCATCCTCAGACAGTCCTCACCGTAGAAGCTGGGCCTCGCAGGCTGGAGAGAAGGAACGAGACAGAGAACCTGTCCCCGCAGCCCCGCTCTGACAGGGGCCTGGTGAGAGGAGAACCTGCTTGGTCTGGGGGAGGGCGGCAGGGAAGCAGCAAGAGTGAACATGTTGTAAGTTAGAAAACCTGAAAATCGGGAGTTCTTCAACCTATACAAATATGATTAGGAAGCATCTTCCCTGGAAGGGTTCAATCACTCATTCGTTTGCCCGCCAAGGGCCAGCACTGGCTGATTGGGGCTGGTTCTCAGGTGGGTAATGGGTTTCTGCCCACAGGATGTTTATTGTCCGCGGAAGAGGAAGAGCATGTACAGGGCGAGCCCGAAGGCAGAGCCTGCTCTGTGGTTGCCGGGAGATGAGTCAAAGCTAGAGACCAAGACAGACTGCAAGAGAGGTGTGGCATGTGTGTGCACATGTGTGTGTGTGTGTGTGATGCGTGCATGTGGGGTATGTTTTGTGTGGTGCATGCAATACATGTGTATTATGTTGTGCAGTACGTGTGTGTGCATGTGTGTTGTATGTGGTTTGTGTATATGTATTTGGATGTGTAATATATATGTGTGTGTGGTATATGTGTGTGGGGAGTGGTGTGTGTGGGTGTGATGTATGTATGTATGGTGTGGAGCAAGGTGTGGTGTGTGTGTGTGTGTGTGCGCTAGGGGTGGTTGCAACTTACCTGAGAAAGAAATTAAAAATACAGTCAGTGCGTTTGTGTGGGAGAGCTAATGCTGGAATAGTACTGATAAAAAGCATCTAAAAGATTTTTAAAAACTTGTCAGCATCCAACTATCTCAACACCAGAAAACCCAGATTTTCCAAGCTATGGACAAGTCACTGAGCATCCCGGGCCCTGAGCATCCCTGAGCTGGCTGAGCTGATGGGCAGGCGGGGACAGAACCAGGGCCAGGAGACAGTTAACCGTCGGGGAGGAGGAGAGCAGCTCACTCAGGACCAGGTCCCTAGTGGACCCCGCTTTGAAACCACTGGGCCTGGAACCCGACACACAGGTGCTCTCTACGCAGACCCAGCAAGTTCTCCCCTCCGGCCAAACGCACGGGGAGCAGCACCTGCTGAGCCCCTGGTCTGCTGGGAAAGAGAAGAGCCTGAAATGGAAAAGGAGCAGCCCAGGTCTGGCTGGAAACCGCCTGACAGTGAGACTCGCTTCCATGGCACGTGGACTTCAAGAAGCACGTGAACGATGAAAATGCACGACACAGGGGGAGACAGAAGCTCCAGTCAGTCACTACGCCAGGACTTGAGCAGGGGCAGGAGCTGTGGTCACAGTCAGGAGGATGTGGGTGAGGACAGAGCCAGGGACACGGGGGCTCGGAGGCAGCCACTGCTGAGCACGAGCGCCCACGTGAGTTGCCCACCTGTTGCGCGAGCAGGGACTGGACCTTACCTGGAGGCAGGTACTGGCAATGCCCAGAAGAGTTCACCAACACGTTGGTGTGGAATGTGGCGTCAAATCGCTCATCGGCACTGGAACAGGAAAAGGATTTCATGAGCTATACGAGGCTTTGCCCGGGCCTCATGGCAGCTTCCACCACGTGGGAGCCTCTTTGGGAGACCTGGCAGCCCATTTGCAGCTGACCTGAGAGAGGTCAGACCGGAGGGGACCTGCACCCACCCCCATTTCATAGGAACCACCCATGACTTTTCCATGCATACGCAATACAGTTCTTCATATAAGGAAACCTGAGCTAATTTAGAACATCAGCAGATGAGAAATTCTCTCTGCAGGGGATAAGGAGTGGGTTCCAGCACCCTGCCTTTCTGTCACCAACATGAGCGTGGGGTTTCTGACCTACTGTCTTCAAAGCTCTAGCTCTGTCCCGTGAATGGGCCCAACAACTGGCCAGCGCTTAACAATTCCATCCGGGGTGACTGAAGTGGCAGGCGCAGGGCCACGAGCCCAGAGGGGTCCCACGGCATGATCAGCGGTGGCACTGGGAGGACAGGAGCAGAGAGAGGTGCCATTTAAATGCCTGCACCCTGGGGCCCTCCCCTGCCCAGCTTCTGAGGCTCCTGGAACCAGGAGTTACCAACCTGAATAAACTGGGGGAGGGGCCGAGAACAGGAGCAAGAGCAGCAGTGAAGACCAACAGCTCTCATTTGCCATGTCTTCTATTTTCTGTCTTCTGATGCTTTGGCATCAGAGTTTTGCCGACCTTGAAGGAAGTGTCTCCCCACCTCCACCCCCCATGGGTTGAGCCGCTTGGTTCCTAAAGATGATGACTAACTCACTCATCAGCGCCCCTCTCCAAGACAAGCCAACCGATTCAGAGCCCAAGCCCAACCTCCTCCTCGAGGGGGCTCTCACACTCTTGGTGACAACCCACCTGCCCTAATTATTCCAGGACCGGACACAGGACAACTTGGCACAGGCCCTCTGCCACAGAGGCCTGATCTTGTTTAAACTGGCCCATCCTGGGCCTGCTGAGCCTGTCTTGCCAGCTCCTTCCTGAGGAAGGCACCAGAAAGGCTCTTGCCCTTATTTGCCCTCATCCCTCTTCCTCCTGACTGGCCCTGGGGCTTCCCTGAGGCCCTGAGGGTGTGCATGTTGTCTCCAGTTTCTAGACATCTATGAGCACGACAAACGTACTCCTCGTGACAGTAGTCTTGGTGTCTGTATGTCTGGGATGACTAGGGCAGGTGGCTAAAATAAATTCCCAATACCTTGAAAACCCAGTCCTGTGTGTAAACAAAACATACATGAAATTATCTAAAAATAAAAAATTAGGCAGCCACTCCAGGTGCTTGTACCACAGAGTATGACACCCCTTCCCCATATCAGCAAGCGGGAGACCAATAGAAAGGACAATAGCAGTGACCTCCCACTTTCACAGAGGCTCTGGCCTCTGTGTCCCTAAGGTCCTCTCAGTGGAAAACTCAGAGTGAGGAGATATTTGAGGACACCCTTCAGCATGAGAGACACAACCAAGGAGAGACAAGGATTGGAGAAGAGAAGGCCAATGAAAGGAATGAAAAATTACTTCTTAAAAATGTAATATTCTCACAAAAATTTGAGAGGCTATTGCATTTAGAAAAACAAAGAGCAATGTGGATGTTAAAATATGATTTATGAAATGCACTTTTATAAGTGGGTGAGAGGTTTGGCTGATAAAAATCCCAGAGGTAAAATGCAGGGCAGGGTGAAGGTCCCTGGGAAACTCACAGAAGTTCCATCAAGAGACAACGGGGTGAGTGGGAAGAAGAAAATGACCAGAGAAACCAGAGACATTTTCTAGGGCTGAAAGAAACCACTTATGTATAAAGGCAAAGAAAGGCATTTTCAGGAACATGAAGTCCTCAGGAAGCTTATTTCCCACATAAATTTTCTCGGTCATGGACTTGGAGATCAGCTCCAGAAAAACGGAAGTGGATATTGAAAGAAAAAAACTTTTGGACTAAACCTAGAGATCGAGGAAGGAGGTTTCCATGTGGAAATGGGCAGTAGGCTTAGGAGAGGGTGGGTCCACATCACCACCAGATATGGGGACTTCTAGGAGAGTGAAGACCCAAGAGCCATGGAGAAAAGAAATCACCTGCTAGGAAACAGTATGGATTTGATGATGGAAACATTTAAAAAAAATTAAAAAGAAAAGAAAAAAGGCAACCAGCATCTCCAGGAGCAAAAACCGTACAAGGAAGAAATCCTTTGTACTCGAAACAAAATGTGATGAAGCTCCAAAAAAGGAGGGAGAGAAAGGATGTGATCGCAATCGCAGTTCTTTGGGGTGAAAAAGGATACAGTCCCCTCTTAGTCCCAAGCCCATGCAGGGAGAGGCAGACAACGGGGTAGGTCCAAGGGGTAAACCCCCTTTTCTTGACTATGATCTATACCCAGTTATCTCCCTGAGTCACACTATAAACAGCAACTGGGCAAAAATATCTGAAATATCACAAACTCACTTTGGATCTTACTGTGGCTTTCAAACAAGGTCCTCTGGAGTCTGAGATTCTGAGGATGTGCTTAGAGTTTTCTGCAAATGTTGACTCCAGTATTTTAAAATGTTAACATGAGTTCAACACACTCGATTGCTATTGACAAAACTTAAACTCCTCAGAGCTGACCGGTGGGTCATGACATTTTATATTTAACTCCCTTTTGGGTGGAAGTTAAACTAAAAATTCTCTTGCCACAAGTATGCATATATTTGAACTTCTTGGAAATGAGTCACCCAAAATGATTTCATTTTAACCTGGCTCTTTTAAAAAGAAAACAACAAGAACATTTATCCTACGACCCCAGCACAGAATTTGCACCCGACATGGCACAGGTGCTGCCGCTGTGGCATCCACAACAGAAAGGATGATGCCAGACATGGCCTGGGATGCACAGCTTTGCCTATCGTATGCTTGAGTTTCTTCTTGCCTGATTTTCATATTTATAATCAAAATTGTGAGCATCTGCTAGATCAGTGATTCAGTCCTGGAAAGGAAAAAAATATCCTCCTGGTTTTCCTTCCACGAATTTGGATCAATTTAGTTGAAAGACTCTGGAGATCATAAGGAAAATGGTTAAAAACAAGATAAAAATCTGTTACCATTAGCAACAGCTTACCTTTGTGACTCAGTGGTTTCTGAATTGGATTCAACCATTTATTGAGATAAATGGAATTGTAAACACTGCCAGCATTATCAAAATTCAAATCTTAATATTCATTATGGTGGTTTCCTATTGCCAAATTGAATTTATAAGTGAATAATATAAAAGTAAACTCTTGTAATACATGTGTGCTCATCTTTATCTGGTTTGACTATTAGGGTTAGAGATAAGGTTTGTTTGGATAAGGGCCCAGCTGCTAAAAATAGTTCTCTAAGTCACCGGATGAAGTCTCTGGCCCCTGGAAACACCAGCAGCTACGGCCACAGCAGGGACCCAGGAGCATCAATATCAGGGCACCCAGGGAGGGTGGTGTCCACCGGGGGTCAGTGGACAGTGGCCCTGTGGCCACATGATAATGCAGCCTGGCAGTGGCAGGCTGAGAGCTGGACCGTGCACCCTGCGGCCTGCACAGGACTCAAAGCAATCTTCTCTTTGCTGTCCTGTGTGCTTGGAAATTTCAGCAGTAAACAGTTTCGCAGTAGTCAAGAGTATATTTTTGACTGCTGGCCAACAGGATCACCCTCAGAATTCTTGAGAACAAGGCACATGGCCCCTCTATTACCTTCCAGAGTTCTTTTCTCTCACCTAAACAGCAAGTTCTGTTAGCAAGTCCACAACAGATGGGATGACAAGAGCAAGTGGACAGTGGACACTGAAAAGTGACCCTGGAGGGCAGGAAGGGGTCTTTAACCCAGATATTCACGGTGCAGGTCCTGCATCCTTAGTGGGTGGTCGGAGGAGATCGTGTTAACGATGCACAGATGACTTGCATGGAAAGGAAGATGGGGTGTCCCCAGCACAGGGCATGGTCTGCTCACACACCTGGAGGTAAGCCAGAATGAGGGGGACTTCATGAGGTTGGCTTACCTTGGCCATGAGTTAGTGAAATGTTGTCCAAGCAGTAAGAGGGACTTGAGAGCAAGTGGAGGGCAGTGCTGCCAGGGTGGGGTGGGAGGGTGTTCAGGGGCTCAGTTCTCCTGGGCTTACACACAGCAGTGGCAGAACAGGCAGACATGGCTCACAGGACATAGGTAAACCCTGAGTGCTTGGGCTTAGCCCTTCCTCTCCCTCTTCCTCAACCCCCGAGTCCATGCAGGGCCCCTGGTCTCAGCTTAATGCAGCTTCTTGCTCAGCTAAGTCTGCAGCACTGACCCCCAGCTGTGAGCATGGAGGGGTTCACCCCTAACCCAGGTAAGGTAAGCATCTCAGAGATGAAGTCTTCTCACCGCAGAGTCTGGCTGTCAGTACTCTGGGAGCAAAGGACAGAGGTAATGGACAAAGCCCAGAACACAAACCCGAGCACAGTTGTTCATCCAATGAGCTCTATGCCCAGGTAACGCCGAAGAATCAGAAGAACAATGAGGAAGAGCTTGCTCTTGCAAAGAGGGCTCTACATACGAGCTCATGAGGATTCTAATTAAGGCCTCCCAGGAAATCAGTCCCATTTCCTCTGAACTCACATTGTCCTTGAAAGGCAGAGAGAGGGGGTGGAG
This sequence comes from Galemys pyrenaicus, assembly GCA_019455555.1. Taxonomy (NCBI): domain Eukaryota; kingdom Metazoa; phylum Chordata; class Mammalia; order Eulipotyphla; family Talpidae; genus Galemys; species Galemys pyrenaicus. The sequence continues at coordinate 76,831 of JAGFMF010011621.1, forward strand.
CAGGAGAAATGAAAATGATCTTCATTATTCTCACCACAACAAAGCAATGGTAATTATGTGGCATGATGGAGGCACCAGCTGACACGCCGTGGCAGTCACATTGCCACGGAAGATGCATGAAATCAATACGCTGTGCCTCGCCGGCACGCACAAGGCCAGGTGGGCAACTACATCACAATTAAGAGATTAAAAATTAGAAGAACATAAATGAGGAAGAAAGAAACTCATCGATCTGAAAAGAGAGGGGATCTAAGATACCATTATTTTCCATCTCTACAGAAGGGAGGGTGAAGGATGTCGCCAGGTTCTCGTAAAGACATGCCTGATAGATGGCGGGCTTAGATTTTGGAGGAGCAAAAAGTCTGTTTATAACGAAGAAAAAAAATTTTTTTTTTCCTAGTTAGGAAATATAACACTTACCTATTGTCACAACAGATAACTGGGAAACTTAGTGGTTTAAAACTGAGCATTTCTTCAACTCATAAATCTGAAATTTGGTAGTCTGGACTAGATACAAGCAGTGTTTCTTTCAGTTTAGGTTCACGTGTCTTGGGTTTGACTGACAAGGCTGGGCTAGGGTGGCCTTGACTAGGTGACTAAATGGTCAGTTTGACTGTCCTCCAGCAGGTTAGCCTGCGCATGTTCTCATGGTGGAAGTTAAAGGGAGCAAGAGGGAACAAGTTCAATTATGCTAGGGCTTTCCAAGCTTCCGTTTGGGTCATAGCTGCTAATATACTATTGGTCAAAGCAAATCATTATCAAATCTAGACTCAGAGAGGGCACAATAGTTGTGTGGTAAAAACGCAGATAGATACAGAAAGGAGTAAAGAAATGAGGCTACTGGACCTCCCTGGTGGCACAAGGGGTTAAGCACTGCACTATGAAGTATCCACAGCCACTGCAGCACAAGTTTGACCCCTGGCCAGGGAGGTGACCCACATGGTGCAGGAGAGCACCCCTGTCTTGCCTGTTGCTCCCCTTAGCAGTGTGCTTTGGTAGATCTGCTTGTTCCATTCCTCACTCTGTCTCTGGTGAATCCTCTCACCCTGCCCCCACACCTCTGGCCTGTACCCCAGCTCTTGTATGCATAAATAAATAAAATCTTTTTTTTAAAAAAAAGAAAAAAAAAAGAACGAATGAATGTTGTTTAAAACGACAGCTCCAAGTCCTCTTTTTGGATATTTTGATTTAGTTCTATAGCCCCTTCTAAAATGATGTGGCCTGTCACAATCTATGACGAAAAGGACTGAGATTTCATGGTCATTTCTGTTAGAGGCCTCAGGAGGCAGATGCATGGACATCAGCAGGAAGCTTCCAGAGGAATCCACTGACCACCCTTTCTTTATCCACCAATTTACAAGTTCTGTTAATTGTTCTGTAACAGTTGGTATAACATCACCTGGATTGTAAGGGCACTATAAGTAATACAGATGGATGTTAACACAATGTATTAAGTCTCTGGTCTTGGTTAAATTATTTCCTCTGACCAAGTACAGCATTGTCTTCATCTCTACAATATATTAAAAATGTTGGTATTTGGCAGGGCAAGTCCCCAGATTTGTGCATTAAAAACAATTGTCCTCACTCACCTGGGCCTTGCTCACTACTGGGAATTCTGTGGCCCACACTGGTGAACTTCCACATGGACCTCACGGAATTTGGCGTGGAATCACGTTAACTTTATAGGCGAGGGGCTTCTCCGGTGGTGCAGTGGGTTAAGCAATGCATTATGAAGCAAACCACAGCCACTGCAGCACAAGTTCAATCCCTGCCCTCTGCCAAGGGGGTCACCCACATGGTGCAGCAGACCTCTCCTCTCCTGCCTCTCCCGCTGCTCCCCTCAGCAGTGTTTCAATTGATCTGCCTGTTCTCCTCCCCACTCTGTCTCTGGTGAATCTTCTCACCCCCTACCCCCACACCTCTAGCCTGTACCCCAGTTCTTGTATGCATAAATAAATCAATCTTAAAAAAAAACTTTATAGGCTCATCTGGGAAAAGCTGACACTTCCACAATGTTGAATTTTCCCAGACACAAATATAATACAACTCGTTTACTTTGGCCTTTCTTAGATTAATTTATTGATGATTTTTAACATCTGTGGATACTGGAAATAAAATTTTCTAAATTACGTTTTCTAAATGTCTTTGACAAGAGTGAAGGTACACATTCAATATTCTTATACTTGTGCCCAACATATTTTGTCCAGAAACTTTCTAAGAGTGTTTTTATGTTAAAAAATTTCCATGAATGATGGCAGTTTATTCCTTTCTAATTAAATGTTTTAATATTTTTACCTTGCTTAGTACTCAAATAAATAGCACTGTTAAGATAATTTTAAAAACTGATGACAATGGGTATTCTTATTTTGTTCTCTATATAGATGCATCTAATGTGCCAGGATCAAAGTATTTGGAAAAGAGACCCTACATTAAAGTAGATGGTTCCCCCCCATTTTAGAGTATTAAATACCATCAACAGATTTTTCTCCAACCACCAGAATAATTACATAAATTTTTCATCTTTACTCTGTTACTAGGAAGAATTGTGTGACACATAAATATATCTTATAACGTATAAGCTATATAATGTCTACTAGTATATACTTTTATATATTCCATTTTTGTCTTTTTATTTTATATGGAATTAACATATATTCTCTATAAAAAATAAACTTCCACTGACTTTCTGAAATTATTGACAAAAAGCCTACAATATTCTCACTATTTTTAAAACACAAGTTACAAACCCCTTCTATATTCTAACACTAGTTTGTCCTGTCTTTATTTTTTGAATAATTGTTTTCTGAAATGTGTTCATTTTACTAGTTCTTTTGTAAACTTATGTACACTTTCTTGATTTATTGTTATAAATCCACTTTTACTCTTACATTTACTCTTCCTTCTATTGTCTTTAGATGAAATGTCATTTTTTCTAACTTCTTGAAATTAATTATTAATTCACACTTTGTCCATTAAAAATCTTTCCTACTTACTCCTGTCTGTTTGGAAGTTGAATATATTCTTTCATTTTAAAAACATAATATTTGCTTAAAGCTGACAACTTTATGCTCTGCTAGAGCAACATAAGTACAAATGTTTTACCACCAAGCATTGCCTTTCAGATTGCCATTATCTGGTATTTTAACCCCATTTTTTTCTGATAGCCCCAAATTCATCATTATCATTTTACATATTCAGACTTGTTTATATTTACCTGAATTTTTACCAGTAGATTTGTCCACAATCTATCCCATACCTTATTATTAAATGAATATTCTGGAACTTTCTAGAATACTAGTATTTCTGGTAGTTTCTGGTAGCTTCTCTCTGCATAGTAAACTCCTTTTGTCTTTGTTTTTCTGAAAAAGTCTGTTTTTGAGTCTCATATTAGGAACCGCTTAGCTGGGGGTACAATGTAGACCAGCGGTTATTTTCTTTCCATACTTAGACGATAGTATATGACAGTTTCTGGGGTCTATGCTGCTTCTAAAGGGTTTCAGCCAGTCCCACTGTCACTCCCGTTAGTGAGTCACTGTTTTTCCTCCATCGTTTTCTGGGCTCTTCCGGTGCTCTGCAGCTTTTAGCAAAGTTTATCACGTAGCTCATTTATTCTTATCTATTTTTCCTTAGACTTGTGTCTCCTGAACCCAAGGATTTATGCTTTTCATCAATATTAATAAATCCTCAGCCATTCTTTATAACATGGCTTCTGTAGGGGAAAAAAAAATAAGTGCTGTGTTTCAGTGGGAAAATTTGTAACACAGAGAGTTAGCTACTCCAGACCTGCACTTGTGTTTGGGCTACTTTGCAGCTCTTTGTAAGTTATAGGCAATCAATGGATAGATTATATGTGGTCTGGTAGCAGTTTAACTGGTGGTGGTTTGACATCGTACATCTTGTAGATAAACAAGTTTTGTGTCCTCTCACGGTTTGTCTCAACATTCCTTTACCCATATAAATTTGTCCTGATTTGACTTCTTTGAAATGGCTCTAACACCTGTCTGCTTCCCTCATGTCATATGAATAAACTAAATTATGTGTGTTCATCTGACATGATATAAGCGACAAGATATAATTGGTGTAGAACATATGTAAATGTAAGGTGTACAATATACTGATTTGATACATCTATACACTGCATACTGGTTACCATTACAGAATTAACTAATACTTCTATCGTGTCATATAAATGTGTCTTTATTGTGTTAAGGTTAATTCAAATCTTATATTTTGGGTAATATCATGTAACAGTCTTTTTGTGCTGAGAATAACTAAGACATTCTTTTTCAAGTTTGATGTTTATAATACAGTATTGTCATGTGTTCACTGTCTATATCTCACAAAGTGCTGATTTTATCTTTCTTCTGAAAAAGTCTTTAAGCACCTCTCCTACATTTTTTCTATTATTTCCTTCTACAATAATAGCAAATGTGTCTTTTCTATTTGAACCTACACTTGGGAGAAAACTATACTTCTTCACAGGATTAAGTTCATGGTCTGTGCTGGCTGGGATTCCATACCTAATTTTTTTCAAGATTTTAAAGAAAGATTTATTTATTATGCATACAAGAGCTGGGGTACATGCCAGAGGTGTGGGGGGTGAGAGGATTCACCAGAGACAGTGGGAAGCAGAACAGGCAGATCAACTGAAATACACTGCTGAGGGGAGCAGCGGGCAAGACAGGCGAGGTCTGCTGTGCCATATGGGTCTCCTCCCTGTCTGGGGATCAAACTTGTGCTGCTGTGGCTTAAGATGCTTCATAGTGCTGACCTTGCGCCACCAGAGAGGCCCTCCATTATCTATTTTCTGCATGAGCTGAATCCACTGCACTGTTCTATTATCTGCAAAATGGACATAACAATCATCAAAAGGGTACTGATCTTTGCAAAGCATTTTGGACCAGGACCTGGCACACAGAAGGACCAAAGAAGTATGAGATATTATTGCAATTGTGAACTCTTATTTCATGTTTTCCATCTAGTTAGCCTGGTGTGATTCATATAGGAAATTTCCTTGACTCTTGAACTATGCTTCACCTGACATGTGATGCTTTCATTGGATTTTTTTCTTGTGATAATTATATTTCTCATCTAGTAACTGTCCTGATTTTCTTTCAGAATAATACTTTAAAGAATGGTTCGCTCTTGTTTGGCATTCTCTATTCTTAGCTGTGCTTAAGTATTTTTAAATTACTTATTAATATCTATTATCTAAATTACAAATATGCTGTTTGCTGAGCTTGTTGATATGGGTTCAAAGTGGGTTTATAGGTTTTATAATTTTAATTTGCAATTCATCCTTGGCAGGTTTTTTTGTTTTATTTTTGTTCACATTGAGCCTCTATCTTACTTTTCATACTCCTTCATTCCTGATAAAGTTTTTATCTGTAACATTTTGTGTAAAATCTAATGAAAGGTGACCCTGAAGAGAGCTTAAGGGAAACTTGCAGTAAAATATCAGTGGAAGAAGCTGGCGAGAGAGTGGAGGGACACGGAAGGCAGAAGAGCAGATCAAGCCTCTCATAGCCTCTCGGGCCTGATTCCTGGACCCTCACTGCAGTCATTTGCCAGGTTGCAAAAACTCATGGATCAGAGATTTACAACCCTTGGGGCTTAGGCACCAAATGCCGAAGCTTCCTAAGAGGAGACACAGCACAAAGCATCCATCTCAGCCCAAAGGCCAGCCCCGATTTATGACACGGAGTCTCCCCCTAGCCCAATCTACAACAGTCAAGCCTCTTTTTTTCCGTCTTCCTTCTCTGAAAAGTAGACACTTTTATAGACCAACTTCTCAATGAGGAAGCAGCATTTCAAGGGTGTCTTGTAAAGAGAGGGATACACGGCTATCAAGAGGCCAGACCAGAGAACCTCAGTTAGATAGACCTCCGCAAATTTGCCAAATTACTTTTGATAAAGATGTTAAGCAATTCAAAGGAGGAATATAGCCCTTTTCAACAAATGGAGCTGCAAAAACTGTAAAACCAAAGGCAAAAGGATGAAACTTGACCTAAGTCTCACACTGTAAAATAATTAACAATAAAGAACTCAAATGAATCACAGACTTAAATGCCAATCTTAAAACCATATAGCTTAGAAGGAGAAAGAATAAAATCTCTGGGACTTTGGTCCAGACTGAGTTCTTTGAGTTGACACCAAAAACACAATCTATCAAAATAAAATTTGATTAACCCAATTTCAATAAAATGAAAAAAAAGGACCCAACATTTTCCTGTGAAAAACTCTGTTAAGAACATGAAAAGCTGCAGAAAGATAAAAAATGTTTCCAAAACACATAGCTCACAAAAGACGCATATATAAAAATATAAACAACTCTCATAACCCAGCAGCAAAAATAAATAATTTAAAAAAAACAGCAATAATACAAGAGAAAGGGCACAGAGTGAAAGAATCACTACAAACCTATCATAATGGCCCAAATAAGGTGAGAATATGTGCACATGCAGAAAGCAACTTAGTCACTAACATTCCAGAAGAATATAAATCACAGCTACTCTGAAGAAAAATATGGCAGTTTCTTATACAAATAAACATCTACTTATCATAGGAACCAGCAGTTGCACTCTTGTGTGATTTACACCACATAAACAGTAATGCGTACCCACACAAAAACCCTTTTCACGAATGTTCAGAGTAACTATATTTGTAATAGCTCACATCTGTAATCATCCCAAATGCCCCTCAATGGGAGAATGGTTAAACAAATGTAGTATATCTTACCACGGGATGCTATTCAGCTACTCTCAAAAGGTTACACACTACATGAACTCATTTATATAATATTAATGGAATATCATAATCCTAGAGATGTAGATCCTATTAGTGAGTGTCGGGGTAAGGGACAAGGAGGATGCAGTTAAAAGGGATTAGTCTGAGGCATCTTTGCAGTAATGGAACAATCCTACATCTTGATTGTCTATTTCAGTACTGTCAAAAAGTTTAAGTGCCAACTCTTTGTTCCATACCTTTCTTACTTAAAAGAGGAGTTATACATATTAACATGTCATGAAGCTACTTAGAGTCATGCACACACACACACAAATCCATATATGTAAACTAGTGGAATTTATGGCTTTTACTAATGTCATTTTCTTGGTTATGATATTGCATTAGAGCTCGTTAAAATGTTACCATGGGGAAAAGTGAGAATAAAAGACATGTCCCTTTGTATATTTTTCAATGTCTTTTTAATCTATAATTATTTCAAAATTAATGTTAGAATTTTTTTAAAAAGAAAACTATCAAATATCCAACAATGGTGAATTAGGATATACCTTTTTAAAAATTTATTTATGCATACAATAACTGGGGTACAGGCCAGAGGTGAGTGGGACTGAGAGGATTCACCACAGACAGAATGGGGAAAAGAACAGGAAGACAGACTGAAATACACAGTTGCGATGAGACGAGAGGTCTGCCACACCACGTGGGTCACTTCCCTGGCCAGGGATTGAACTCATGCTGAGACTTAACCTCTTGCCAAACAGGGAGGCCCCCTAGCATATGTCTTCTTGATGGGAGATTACATCCCCCTTAATATGATGACTAGAAAAAATATGGAAAAAGTGTATGAGGGCTGAAAAAGAAAGCAGTCATTAAAACCTCATAGCATGTTTTAAGTAGATGAACCAAAGGAAGAAACATAAAATGAAATTTAGCTGTTTAGGGAAGGAAGGACAGAAATTAAGTCATTTGACTCTGTCATGGCTATTGACTTGGCCTTCTGAAATATGAAGAATTCTTTCTTTGCCTTGCCATTAATATTTTATTATGAAAGTTAGCTTTCATAATAGAAAGTGAATATTAGCTTTCATAATGAAAGAAGCAATGGTCAACAAAGCCAAAATAAGAATCGTGTGACTAGTTCTACTGGAAGGTCAGAAAGAACTGCCAGCTTCAAGCCCAGAAGCTGCCTGCCACAAGTCTTAGTGAGTTTATAGGCTATACCACCTGACTTATTTCTTTGGGGAAGGACAAGCACAAAGTGGGAAGGAAGCAAAACAGACTGTGGTGGTGGACTATGGGTACCTTGGAGGTGGGCAAGGTAACTACATCTGAAGGGAGGACCTATATTTCCAAAATAACAACAGTGTAAACCCATGTCACCTCAACTAAAGATAAAACAGTGCCATTGGTACCATCTATAAAGTAGAATCCAGACTATGTTCTACTTACCAGGAATGCCAAGGGAACGATATTGTAATCACCACACATCTTGTCTGTTGATTACAAAGTGCATAAGGAATCCTGTAATCATTCAATAAAGATGTCTGACATTAACACATCCCTTGGATAAATGAGAAGTACTAACCAGGTAAGTACCAGAAAGGAGCATTTAGCAGGTTAGAACCAAGCTCTCAAGTGTGCTTTGACCCTAAGTCACCAGCGGTGTGAGCTTTGTCCATCATTCAGTTGATCTTTCCCTAGAGGCAAGGATGGAACTGAGTTTATTGTATGCGTTGAAATTCATGACCTCCAGGCACAAAATTCCTCCAAGCTTCTACCCAGTTAAAGATCCTCCCAGCTTCCACCTAATTAAATAAGTGCAAGTTGGTATTACTGGCCAGCCGGCACGTTTGATCTTCCACATTTGATCCAGGGACCACTGTGGCAGATTCCTGATTGAACTCCATGCATTAGTCTCAGATCCTGGGAGAGAGAGAGGTGAGGTCCCCATTGCTAACAAGAACTTGGAACTTCGTAGGCAGAGCAGAAGTCAGAAAATCAAGAGAGGAGTCAAAATAGTGGCCAGGACTCACATGGACTGCAGGGACTCAAAGGAACACTACTCAGATAATTTAAAAGATGGAATAGTGCCTTTTGGGACAATATAGATGATGCTTGATATGAATGTACTAAGTGAAAGAAGTCAGAAAGTAAAAAGACAATTACTGGATGGCTTCAGTCATTTGTAGACCATAAATAATCAAAAAGAGCAAACTGGCAAAACATGGCAGAAATAACTTTTAGACTGCAGAAAAAGAGAGGTTAACAGAGAGGATGGGAAAGAGCAGAGCAGATAAGGGAGGTAATGTGATAATTAGCATAAAGGCACTGGAGATTCAGTGGTGGATGAATGAAGTATGTGTACATATTGAGTGCTGAAGTTGTTCTTCCAAAAGTATACAGTTATGTTATGAAAATGAATGGAAAATCATATATACAAATGTACACACACATATGAATCAAAGGACCATTAATCATTGCGTTTTCAAAGCTCATCCACCCACTGTCTCCAGCTGACTTGCTGCAAAGACTGCAAAGACTTTGCACCAGGGCAAAGCAGTTCTGGAACCTGATCCCAGCTACAGCAATCCTGTTGCTGTATCTCATTTCCACTGTCTGGGCAAATGGTAGGAAGGAAGGGAGGTAAGGGCTTGGGAGGATATACATGCACTTCTGGATGATTTCACTCTGAGGTGCTTTGGCAAATTTATATAGCTTTTCTCACAATAGTCAGGTGCATTTATACCAGGTTCATTCCTTGGCACTCATGGCTATTATCACTGTCATTAATGAGATCCTTTTCCCCTTTTGCTTCACTGCATTCACAGATGTATAGCTGAGCTATTATCTCGACCACCTTGCTCAACACTCGAAGTTTGTCAGTTGATTCTATTTTAAGGTGAGTGATCAACTGGAAGTAATGACAGTGTTGGGAATTTCTCTGCAATATTTAGTATACTTATTTTTAATTTGATCTCACCATGCTCTGCTAGGGTCACCACAGAACACCGACAAGGACACCTGCCAATGTTGCTTGTCTCCAACATGGATGCAAATATGTCTAATTTTCAGTAGTTAGCTTTAAAGGTCTGCTGCTATTTCCCTGTGGGCAATATTTATCCAATTACAAAATTTTTCTTTTACTTTTAGTTGTGATCAAGAAAATTTAATAATTTTTCAGGGTCTACTGAAACAATGTCTTTTGTTCCTTGGTTAACATCTATATGTAGTAAATTTCACTAGTAAACCTGACAGATTAATAGTCCTTGCTACTTGGAATAAAATTTATTTGGTATTTTTACTTAATGTACTGCTGGATTTCACCTGTCAGTATTCACTTGGGGTATCTGCATTCATAATCACATGTAAGATTTGTTGGCAGTTTTCTTCTTTAAACTGTCTTTGCGGGCCTCCCTGGTGGCGCAGTGGGTTAAGCAACGCACTATGAAGCAAACCGCACCCATGAGTTCGATCCCTGCCGCGACCAGGCGTAGCGGACCTCTCCTGCCTCGTCCGCTGCTCCCCTCAGCAGTGTGTTTCAGTCCATCTGCCTGTGCTGCTCCCCACTCTGTCTCAGGTGAATCCTTTCACCTCCCTGGACTCTGGCCTGTACCTGTACCTTGTATGCATAAATAAATAAATCTTTAAAAAAAAAACTGTCTTTGCCATTTAGTTTAATACTCAACAGTTTAATTAAAAGTGTGTTTTTAAATTGTCCATCTTTTATCTATGTTCTAGAATAGTTTACATATTTATTTCTTCCTTAAAACACAGAATGTTAAATTACAGTTTAATAAATATTATTAAAGGAACAACTTATGACATAAATTTATCTGTTCCTTTGATGTAAAATTCAAGTGTAAACATACATTTAAAATGTAAATCTTTGCCTATTTTTCCCACTCTTATGTATTTTTAAGTCTACTCTGATTTTTCACTTTTAAGACACAATTAATAATTTGTATTTCCCTAGGAAATGACCCACTTCAACCAGGCATTATGTTATTTCACTTATTAATATAGCATTTTTATGTTTTCAAAGAATTCTATTTTCATTTTTGATTATCTCATTTTTAAGTGTGTATATATTTCTTCCATCTTTTAAAAATCATTTCTGTTTACATTTTTACTAACTTCTTCTATGTATTCATATTTATTTTGATGTGCATTTTATAACTTGTGAAGGGGCAGACATAATAACCAAATTTCAGACTCTTTGCTTTCTGATTTTTAGGCATTGCTTTGACCTAGCCACCTGACCTGGATATGCTCACACTCACTGTCATTCACTTCATATGAGACGTTTCTCAAAAATTCCAATAAGCCAAGATTATTAAAAATTTAAAACTTAAATGGAGATTATACACATACACACACAGACATTACTGTGTTACTATCCCTTTGTTGTTAATTTCTACCTTTATAGCATTATCACCAGAGAATCTGGGTTATGTGATATCTACTATTGGGAATAACTTAGATATTATTTGTGGCTCAGAAAATATTCTTTATGATGTTTTCAAGTGTGTTTGAAAATATTGTTTATTTTGGGGGGTACAAATTCTTCCCTATACTTTTGGTTCAGTCTTATTTATCAATTTTTTTAGTTCATCTTATTAACCATACTTCTCTTTCTTGAGATTCTAGTTTTGTCCATTTCACCTGTGTACTTCATCATATTAGTTTTATATCTTTTGTAGCTGCATTGTCTGCTACACAATTCTTCACGTTCACTATTTTTCCTCAGTAAATTTTCTTTTAATCAATATGAATATTCACTTTGTCCCTTTTAGTGCATTTTCCTTTTATATCTTTCTATGGAATTTTGGAGACATAAATTTTCAATCCTTTTATTTTCATTCTGTTAAATCATTTTGATTAAAATCTAGTTTCTGAATACATTAAAAAGTTACTACTTTTGTTTGTGTGTTTGTTTTTAGATCAATCAGAGTCTATTTTGTTTTAGGGATAATTCTAGGATTTAAACCCATCTGCATTTTCATGATTATTGATTGTTTAACTTATTTCTGCTATTCTATTAGTTGCATTTTTACCATTCTTACATCACTTCCTATTTTTCTGTTCATGAACTTGGTGAGTTGTTCAAAATTTTCTCATTTCTTATTTTGGGTCTAGTGATTTCGAAGTTAAAATACTATTTCTGTTCCTCTGATAGCTACTCAAATATTTAACTCATAGATCTATTTGCACTTATTTTCATTTTGTGTATTTAACTAGGATGTCCTTCTCATACCCACATGAGAAAATTCTGGGCGCAAACTGCCACCTTAACTCCCATATTTCTCAATTTCTTACTAATCCAAACTTCTAAGTGACTATTTATATTTAAAAATCATATCCTATGTTTAAATCTGCCCATAATTTTTCATGGTTTCTTTGCTAGCAACTGCTGACTATATCCAATGTCTGCTTCTTAGTTTCAGCTCAATTTGCTGAACTATATCTTTGACTAATGCTTTTAGACATGATATAAAACACTTGAGTCTTTACACATTTGAAGCTGTCTTAGTTTTTGCCTAGATTGTTCATTTCAGCAAAGATTTTTTAAATTTAATTAATTTTTTAAGATTTATTTATTTATGCATACCAGAGCTGGGGTACAGGCCAGAGTCGTGGGAGGTAAGAGACAGATTGGGGAACAGAACAGGCAGATCAACCAAAATACATTGCTGAGGGGAGCAGTGGGGAGACAGGAGAGGTCTAATGTGCCATGTGGGTCCCTTCCCTGGCCCGGGATTAAACTCTTACTGCTGTGCCACGGATGCTTCACAGTGCAGTGCTCAACCAGCTGAGCCACCAGGGAGGCCCTAAATTTGTTTTTTTTTTTTTAGAACTTAATTTGATTACATATATATTTTGCATTGTTCTTCCTTTTTGTGCAATGCATGTTTTCTTCTTTCAGGTGTAGTCCCCGCAAAATTCCCATCACCAATTCACCTGTGCACCATCAGCAAAGATTTTATTTAAAAAATAATTTCCCTCTAATGCTTGAAGGTAATGCTCTATTAATTCAGGCACATTGTTTCTTGTTACAATGATTCTTCATTTTGAGTACCTTTAAAGGTTTTGTTTTTATCTTGGATATTTTTAAAATCAAGATACATGCCTCCTTTTGTTTACCCTGCTTACTTAGCACTTGTGTTATTGGCACATGAATAAACATGGGGAAAAGATAGAAAGTCCAGTAGATCACAGCAGAACTATTTCCTAATTTTTACACATAAAGTTAGGCCCCCTATCTGACACCATATCCAAAAATTTCAGGAAAAAAACACAACATTTAAAAAAATTACTGAAATATTAGCAGAAACTCAATGAATGTAGTTGTAATCTATAACACCATAGAGAACAAATAAAATAACAAAAAGTCCTGATTTACTAAGAATGTATAGTTTCTTTTTTAAAAAATATCATACATCATGCTAAAAGATAAGCATACTGATTAAAATGTGATAATCCTTCAAGGCATGTTGGGACAGGAAGTGAAGGAGAATGAAGAATGACAATCCCAGGTCAACATTGCTTCTCAGACTAGAACCATATACATTTTATGACCCACAACCAACACCCCTGCCCAAGCAACAGGAATTCACTTTATTCTCATTATTAATTTTCTCTATCAGTGCTGGGAAGACAGATCTGACATTCCAGGGAGCAGGACACCCAAGGATCACCACCCTCCATCTGCCTCCAGCCACCCTCTCCTGGACGTGGGCCCCAACACAGCATTTGCTCCCTATCATCTGATGCTCTCCATGTACTATTTGCCACACTAACTTCTGGGGAGAAAAGATGCAAACAGAACATGGCAAGCTCTGATGGAGCTTATGGCCAGAAGGGAGGAACAAGATTGAGAAGCCTGGCTGGGCCACAAGACACGATGCTTAGCAACACCAACTCCTGCGGCACGAGGCACCGAGGCAGTGGCTGTGCCAGGGCCCAGGGACGGAGTCTCAGAGGAGAAACCCAGCTGGGCTCATCTGAACTCAGACCGAAGTGCACCCCGACTGTTCGATCCTGGTTTTTATTTCCTCCCTTGAATTTAAAGCAAGGGCTTCAGAGGACTGCAACAGTTGTTCCCTCCCAGGATTATCTCCCACTGTCCCCTCCAAGAACCCTGCACCCTGGATTTATTTAGTGTTTCCTGGATGTGCCTGTCTTACTGCCCCAGGCCTTAATCTAGTTGTTCTATCCCTGCAGCCACGTGTCCTAAGTCAGGGGCCAACGTAAATCACCGCAATTCCACATGTCACTCCCCTCATAAAATCAAATCAAACGAGTCCATCCGGAGCAAAGTGATTATTACTGATTGCAGCCCCTTGAGGCAGTGAACGTGTCCTCCTAGAGAGAGGCCCAGGATCTCACACAAAGCAGGTGCTCAGAAAGTAACTGAGCTGATATGACACATCAGCCCAGTAGCCCTGCGGGCTGGCCCCACCAGCCTCACTGTCTCCAGATTTTGATGCACGCCAAGGGGTCATTCAGCTGGAGTCTGGTCCCTGCAGAGTCAAGGTCCTGGGCTTTACGAGGGGAATCTCCTTCTTTCAAGTTTCTTTCTCTCTAAATCACAACGCCCCGTGTGCCATACAGCCCTGGGCCGTGGGCCGCGGGCCCCCACAGGGAACCTGGGAGGGAGCAGGATGGGGGCTGACCTCAGCCCCCACTGCTGTGCTGCACCCCCTTCTTCCCCTCCCTTGGGCAGCTCATGATGATGACTGAACTTCCTATCGAACTCCTGTCTCACATATTTATTACATGGACCTTTACAATCGTGTTGGCTGTGTCGGGTGCCACGGAGATCAATAAGCTCATCTCCAAAGCCCTGTTCTTGGGCTATTCAGGGAGCAGGGGGCAGGCACTGCAGAAGGAGCTGACCCAAGGCAGGAGGACAGTTCATCCAGGCCGTCCTGGATGCAAAGCCTTCCCTGGAAAACTGCTCATTGCAACATTCGGCTGCTGTTTGGAATTCTGCACATGCCCGTTGGACTGAGGCTTCCAGCTAGCAAGGGATTTGGTCAAGGAAAACTTGGATGTCCGTGCTGAGAGGAGAACCTCAGGAAGGGGCAATATGAAGACCCTATAGGAGAGCTGAAATGGGGAAGAAGCAGGTTCCCCTCCTCCAGAGTAAAGACAAAGGGCTGAGACAGCGAGGTGCAGAGGAAGCCTGAGAGCAGAGTGAGCATTGAGGGAGCGACAGAGTATTCCACCCGCCAACATGCAGAAGTAGAAACACAAGCACTCAAGTAGCAGGTGCAGAGATGGCCTGGTGCTGGGCACACGAACTGGGCAGCTGGGGCTAGTGGCTGAATCTTCCCAACAACAGCTGCCTGCCCTGAGAAATACGGATGCCAGGACAGACTCAGGAGGCACACCGAGGCAGAAAGGTGGACCCAAGCGGGGTGCTGGCGGTCGTGGGCAATGGTCCACGGGTGCAGCCTGCTGGCCCCCAGCCTGAGCAGACAGCATCTGGGCTCACAGTGGCTGAACAAGCTGTCATTCTCTCTCTCCATCCTTTCGGCTGAAACGCTAGAGCAAATAATGAACGTAAAACACACCCCGGCCATAAACTGGGAGGGGTGTGCAGAGAAAAGTGGAACACAATTTTTAGACAAAATGACCACAAGGTGGGAATCCATCCACAACAAGTTAAGAGAAAGTGAATAAGTATTTTGACTTATTCAGAGCGAAAAGAGAGGAAGCACAATTCTAGGAGGGATGAGAGCTCCGGCCATTCCAGTGAAAGCCCAGCTCTCCAGCCTGGGCTGCCCTGGGGGCCTCTGGCCCTCTCCTGCCACTCTCCAGCCACACCAGCCCCTTCCCAGCCCAGGCCAGCCCCAGCAGACAGGGTCCTGCTCAGGGTAAGACAAAGATACATTTTTAAAAGCTAAATCATGACACGCACATACAAAATGAACCTGAGTCAAAGACTTCGTTGAAGTTCTTAATTAATGGGGGGACCAGCACGGCGTCAGAAACCAATTCCAAGGAGCATCCAAGGCACTAACGGGTGCCCAGGCAACCAGGAGAGCCGATCCGATCTGTGAGCAGAGGAATCAGTCTACCAGACAAAATCCATTTGCTTCTCCATGGACTGGAATAATTTGCATTACTATCAGTTTTCTAGAACTTACAGAGTTGAAAAGTAGTTCAAAGACCATGACAGGCTGAGTCTGATAACCTGGGAGGGAGAGACAGTCACACTCAGCAAGCCACATGTGGATATGTGGTCAGGTCTCTCCTCCTCTGCTCTGCCTGCCTGCCCGCCCCCTTCC